>OENM01001521.1:16607-27129 GCA_900239745.1 Rotaria magnacalcarata | reverse complement strand
AATATGAATTTGCTTGAGTACGAGGTAAGTAATAATGATAGTAACGAATTACATTCATTTACACTTTAAATTAATTAGCTATTTGTTACTATATATTCGTATTTAATATCAATACTAAATATTGACACTTGGTATTTGTACTTGATATTCGTTATATATATGTTACATCTACGTACCAATTATTAGGTTATGGAATCGTTTATGTTGTCATAGTAACATCAGTAATACCATCGTTACTATGAATTACTATGAATTACTATGAATTACTATCAATTTAGACTTAAAGTCTCAAATGATGTAAACTTGCTGATGATGACCGTTACATATAATTCATTTTCAAGTACATGTTCAAATTCATTTTGAATATCATTTTTAGAATTATAACAAGGTCGAAAATTCCGAGAATTACGTAAAAACTAAGTACTGAAAACTGCCGATTTATTACCACTTAAAAATCATTCTCATTATTATATATATATATATATTATAATAATGTTAAACCATTTTATAACAAAATCACATCAAGTTGTAAGTAGAGAAAAAGAACAACGAATGACAAAAGTGAGGGAAAACAGTATATATATATATATATATATATATTATAGTAAGTCAATCATGTGAGTAGGTTTATCCGACAAATGACGTAATAGATCAAACGATATTAAAGAAACATAAACTTATGTAAACAGTTTAGTGTCAGTTAACGACATCTACTGACGCTAACACTGTGTAGGAAGCTACCACGACGCGTTTCAACTGATGCTTAATCTGTCTCTTCAGGTGACTTAATATCTTTGAGTCGATTTATATTCAAAATAAATTTTTTTTTGACTCGATAACTGGCAACATTGTGAAAATATGAGAACTGACAATTTGTATGAAGTTGAAGATGGTCGGAATCATTTTCCTAGTTACTTTATCGTTATCACTTGCTGATTGTGTGTTAACTCAAAAAAATAGGTTTATTGCCGAACTTCAGTGGTTCAGTACAGTTTTACTAAATGATTTTCACTAGGTTCAGTTACGTGAAAATCGTTTCACAGTAATTATGCAAAACTTTTCTAAGTTCAGAAGAAAAAGTCGGGGTTGAAAATTTTCCAACGAAACTTTCTGTTAGTTCCTCAAACTGATCTATGGTTTCGCACTTGAAATACTAATTCATTAATAGTTTCTCACAATTAAAGTAAGTTTCGTGGCATATCGGACTGATGGTTCCGATTTCTAATTGAAGGTTCCGTCCTTCTTATTCTGAGCAATGAGAGGCTTCGTACAATACTATAAGATTTATAATTGTTTGTACTGAACTTTTCGTCTTCATATTATTTATCTTATGGTTTCGTATATTTTCCACGCAAAATTTCATATTCATAGGGATGATTGATAGTTTCACACAAACTATACAAAACGATTTGTAGTTCTCTACATGTTCTGGCCGTTTTACAATTTTCATAAAATAACTTTGGGTCTTTCCGTAAAGCATTTTCAGGTTCCATGCTCTGCGTACAAAACCATAAGCTTCAACGCCACTTTTAGAGTAGATCAAAAATCAGCAAAACTAATTTTCAAAAGCAAGCGTAGCGATTCAATCAAGATACTGAATATACCTTTTCTTGCAAAGACATCGGCAGTACAAATCTCATATCCCTTGTGTAACAATCCAACCAGATGCAGGGATTGTTGCATTCGCCGAGTGAAATACTCAACCATTCCTTGCCTGTCATATTAGTCAGTCATCCTTTCGTTCTTTCAATGCATATTGCACAAATGCAGTAGTGATACTGCACTCGATACGTGCAATATGTAGTTTGTCCTTACCTAGTGCATTCTGTATTTTTCTATTATGGTATTTATTTCTCTTGCATAGAGGACAAGTAATTTGTCCTTAGTTAATATACTCGCATTCCTTATTTTTCTGTTATCGTGTTTAAAGTAATCCTCAAGGTAACATCAACGAGAACTTTTTACAGCTGCTGTCATAATAGTTAATCTATGAATCAACGTTTGATTGTTATACCTATCAGTTTTCACGCAGTCGTGAATGAGTAAAGTTAAGATGCATCGTAGTGAAAATCAAGCGCGATTTAGCTTCAACATTCAATTTATATATTCAGCAGCAATTAATTTTGAGAAAATAGCGCAATTCAACTGGACTGCAATTATATCAATTCTTTTCAATGTATATGCATGTCAATGTGAAACAATGCATGACTAGATGATGTTAAAAAAATCAACAGGTATTCTACAGGTTCAAACATACTGGGATGACTCACATAAACTATTCTATTAACTTTGTGTAGCGTGTAAATGTGGCATATCTTAATTACCCGGATGATTGAATACGGTCACCGGATAAGGGCCATAAGCCAGACCGGTGCTTTACGTAGAATACTGCGGGACAGTCCCGTTTGTCCTGCGGGGCGGAACAATATTAAAATAAACAAAAGTCCGCAAAATTTTTTGATCCGTATCTTAAAACATGTCCTAAACTTTAATCTTTTTTCTAACAAATATGTTAATATTCATATTTATATCTAAGCAAATAACAAGAAAAAGTACAAAAAAAATCTAAAGAGATTTATCTAAAACTATTCATTGTCACTACCTTCATCAGTTGTTGTTTCATCAACTTCCTGGCCTTCGACCATCAATTTTAGTTTTTTATTTGGAGTTGTTGATGGTTTTGGTATTGATTTATTTTCGCAATTGTGATTGTTCATTACTTATGTGCCTGTTTCACTACTCCACTTTAATACAACACGACATAGATTACACACAAGTTAATTTTGTACAATATTTAAATGGTCCAGTTGAGAAAATCTTGACCAGAATTCAGACCGTGCACTGGGAGGTTTTAATAGTGTAATTGATAAATTATTTTTTATTACCAATGTCTGGTATTGATCTTTAGAAAATGTTTCTTTAGAAGCAGTTGATGATATTTAATTAATAATTAAAAAACTAAGGATCGTGTATTATAAAGAGACGAAGAGTTAGAAAGAAATATTTAGTCTTATTTTGTTTATTTTCTTATCAGAGCTAGAGTTATGAAATAAAGCGTTGATTTATCTACCAATCATGTCGTGTGAACGCGTGTATTTTTTCCCATTGGTGTTTCAGGGAACATGTATTGTCTTCTTCGACAGTGTAACATCTTAGTATTTTTTTTGTTCAACGGGACTTTATGGGACAATTCGAAAAATTTCGGGATGGTACAATATAAAAAATTAATCGGGACGGCACAATAAAAACGTTTGTCCCGCAGATCTCTAGTTTTACGACCGTACTTTTACTGTGATTTTGCTGTATTGATGCCGTAAATGCATTGTATACGACAAAAATATGGCAGAAATACGGTCGTAAAACACCGACCTAGATTACGGACCGCATTGTTCGACCAGGATAGTAATATATGTATTGAGTATAGGAAAAATAAGCAAAAAAAAACAAATTTAATATAATTAGAAAGTTAGCGGTACTTGAATGACCTCTATTGCTGCTACGCGTCTTTGTAGCCGTCAATGTTGTCGTGTTCACTGTACTTGCCGCAGGAAATAGAGATGAGGGAACATTTGGTGTCGACCTATATGAGATCGAAGTGGCGAAACCCACTCGATTATTCAATATGTCGAAGATGGAATAAGTACGATAAAGAAAATAATCCCCCAAGATCCAGAAAAGATTCCCATTGCTGTCATAGTCGGTTGAGGGCACGAATACACTGTAGCACACATAACTATTTCCTCCACTCTGAGTGAACAAGAGATATTGTAGTGGCGTTAAGATAAATGCTTGGCCACCTATGTTGAAGGTAACGATGGGAAATGAGGAGAGTGCACGTGTTAAGCAATTGACCGTGTACTTTAAGAGTGTGATCATACAAATGAGATTTTAAGATGAAGATAATACAAAAAACACTCACCATTCCACTGGACGAGTCATAGGTGCCGCCCAAAGCAAGATTTATGGCAGCTACTGATGGTGTAGGTCCGAGGATCAGTGATGTGCCTGTGTCAGCAACAGCATATGCTGATGAAGTTACAATAGTTGATTCGACTTGTACACTATTTTCATTAGATATTAAAATAAAAGCAAAGTTTGTTTAAGCAACGTTTACCTTGTCATGATGAACTCCCAATACATTTGTATTACTACTGGAATGTAAACAATGGCGCCTGTGTATTTAGTCGAGTCGACACTACCGAAAATGAGTTCGCCACCGGACGCAGCCGTTGGATCTCTGAAGAAAACACTTCAATTGAAAGACTTTCATTCTGTTGAGTAATTTACTTACGGATTTAAGTAGAAAGAAAATATCGGCTGAGGTATCAGACTGAGAGACCACATGTTGTAGAAGACTAGTTTTTCACCGTCGGACGTCGCGCCGGGGTAGCCGAGGCCAAGAATACCATCAAAGGCATCACTAGACATTCCATAGACATCGGTACAGTCACCAAATGCTTGATGTGCCACTGCGATTCCATCGATCTGAACACAAATGTTCGATGATTGATAGTTTCTACTGTGAGATATACTTGTAGGAGCCGAAAACTCGGTTTGGGATAATCCATTGCGATTCGAGTTTTCGACTTGACGGGTTCTGATCCAGGTTCTTGGTGGTGTGGGTGTGAGTTTGAGTGTCGATACTGGTGTGAGTGGAGAGAGGGTGTGCGTGTAAGCCTGCCTCACAGCTTTACCCTTACACCCGCACGGGACACATGACTATAGTGGTCGTTCCATCTAATGTACTCAGGATGAAATGTACACTAACTCAATCAAAGGATTCGATAGACAAAGATTCGCTTCAAAGAACTTCAAAGAGATCGCAAGTGTAACACAAGTACAACTCAAAGGGTGTTCCAGAAATATTGAAACGATTTTAAAATTCATCGTTCTCGCATCCAACTAAAGGAAAGTGTCAGACCTATATCTTGTACTATGCATGTGAAAAAATAACAACACTATCATGCATTATTTTTTCCATTTTCCTATATTCCGCGTCTGCCAAAACGTCTATATTTCCTCTTAGGTAGATGATAAAATTTTGATGCTTTTTTCAAAAGATATGCTGTTGAAAGCTTTACTAAAGCTATATGAATAAATTCCTATTGGAAAAAGATGTCATCGAAACATTTTGTTTCATTATGCACAATATGTTGAAAAGTAGCACTACCATGTAGGTCTTTTATTGTGAGTATAGCAGAAACCATTACTACCAGGCAAAAGAGATTTTTTTATTACAATTTTCAGATAGTTTTTCATGGCACATCTTTTAAAAAAGCATCAATACTCTATGATCTATCTCAACCGATATATAGGCGGAATAAAAAATGTTGCACATCCCCGCCGATGATCAGTACAACGGAAAAAATAGTACATGCTAGTGTTGTTATTTGCTCTAATCCATAGTACACGATATAGACCTGAAAATTTGTAGTTATGCAGCCCTAAGTATAGCACTGCCACGCAACCCAGATATCCGGGAAGCTGAGAAGCTTTGAGACCCAGGTCGAAAAATCTGACACAAGATCTTATCAGATCTCACAATATAATTGTTCGACCTGGGGAGACGCTGGAGATGCATCTCTCACTTACATCCTTGACTCAAAATCATAGATATATTCTCATCAGAAGAAGTGAGTATGGGATGTGTCGCATCTCCCTAAGAACCGTGGACTCGTATGGTATGTAGTATCTCCAACTTTTTAACTGAATAACTTAGATGCTACCTTCAGATTCTGCTACTGTAAGACCAAAGAATATTCATGCTTTTCTTCAAGTTCCAAATATCATACTTTCTATATCTAGTAGTAGTGTTACTCACTGTTAGTGTATCGATACTGAGAAATCCTGTAGCGAAAGCACCGCTCCCATATACAATCGTAAACTGTGTTCCATTCGCCACATACGTACTCGAGGCTGCTGAATTATACTTTCTGAAGCCAGCTAAAAAATTCAAGAATTAGTCGCATCTTGCTATTCAAATAAACTCGCATAACATACTGCAGTTCGAAGTGCAATGGCTTGACCTTACCCATAGATCAGAGGAACCTGTATCAAAGTCGACCATAAACCATTGAAGTGGTGTGCCAATCGAGATATTTCCCATGAAGTAGTACTATGAGGAAAAATTATGTTCAAATGTCTTGAACTAAGACGATAGTAAATTGTATGTGTATCGAGAATCGAGAATCTATTATTGATGAACAATGTTCATCATGAATGCTATTTGTTGGAAAATTTAAAAATCGGTGGTTCACGCTGATTGTTTCAGCCGATGTTGAATGCAACCAACTGTATGCATTCAGTTAAAATTTTTCAACTTAGAAGCATGCAATATTAATGTGAAACTCGTGATCGATAAAAGCAAGTCTTCGATGTTGATACTTGTTTTTGAATATTGTTCAGTAAAAACAGATAGCATTTGGTTGCGGTATTGCTGTATGAAAGGAATGAGGTAATTACGGATCGCTATTTTGGCTATTAGACAATTACTATGCAAACAGTAGGGATCCTAATCTTAACAAGTAAACATTGTTTTAGAAGAAACACAGATGTAACTGCCCTTAATGTGAGCAGTAGTTACTTACATCGAGCTCATTAGTGAGACTTTCGTAAATCGCAGATGTCGTCACAATCGATTTACCGGCAATACGTCATTTCATTTGGCACATTTCATTACCGTTAACCGCTTTGGTGCAATTTTTTTTTCCATTGGATGAAGCTCGATTCGTTCGTTGAATGGAAATTCTAGCGGTGAAAGATTAATCAACTATAAGATTATGTTAAATCAACAAATGGACTCACCGGGTTCCCTCAACACTACTCAAATCATGGCAAAAGACAAATATGAGAACTGCCAGTAGTTCAGTTATTTCATTCGAAATCATACTTTCCCGGTTAGATTCTACATGATGAAAATTATTAGAAATGTATGTAATGCTGCAAAACCAATTAAATCTATACCTATTTTCTAGGAAGTAGTGAATAATAGAAAGTCATGCAAAAATAACCCCTTCCGCAAATATTCAAAAAATGAAAAAAATTTGCATTGTCATTGATTTTCTGCTAAGCCACGACATTTGTTTGCATCGGCATCAATGTACTATTTAACGAATTTTCCAAGTGACCTCTTCGAATGTTTTTCTCTGTGATTACTCATGAATAATTAGACTATTGATGGCTGTTTTCATTGGTCTGATGAGAAAGAAGAGAATATTTTAGATATGAGAAGCCTTTCAACTAAATTCTTTAATTACAGCAAGCAGTACAATACCAATTTTGTAATCAGTATAGTAAGGAAGGATTGAATATACATGAAGACTGTGACTGTGTCAAAATTGTCATCACCATCTTCGCGGTTCCTAAAGAATTTCATTTGATGTATTTGACGTTCTGACTACTGGAGATGACCGAGAATCATGCATGAGTTCGATCGTATTATTGTCGTTGGATGTCTAGTTTAGCATAAAGAATTCTAAAATGCTATCTCACAAGATATTCTACGAATGCTCGCACAAATTCAGCGACGAATTTCTACTTTTTTGAAAATACAAAACTCATGCATGTAAAAAAGCTTTTCAGCGCAGCTCTGCTAAGACTAAAATGTGTAACTGACGTATTATGACTCACATAGATACTGAACACGTAGTTTTTTATTTGTTTTTTAATAGAATGAGTTTCATAATCTGTTTAAAAATACGACGAAAAAAATAAAAATATCTGAATAAGTAAAAACGTAGAATTTATTTCAATTAAATTGAATCTTTATAATTAAAAACCAACCTACAGATAAGTTAGGGTTCGATAAATTCTTTTGAGACTGTTGGTATGCAATAATATTGATAAGAAATATTTCATATTTCTATTTTTTATCCTGAAGTAAAATAACTACGAAATAAATTTTATGTTTGAACATCTTTTTATTAGTAACAAGAAAAAACATGTTACTTTCGTAATTTTTTTCTCCTTCGCGTTTGCTACGGTAAAATAAAAAACAAACTTTTTTACCAAAAGAATTCTTATTATTGTTTATATTTTGTTCCAATTAATATCTCTGTTATAATTATAGAATTATATTGCTATTTCTAAGTACAAACATAGTAAATCATCTTTTACAACAATGTTTAATACATCTAATATGTGCAATCATACCATATAGAGACTGCTATTGTGTGTAAGAGTAACAAACACTCGTTGCTAGCATTTCTAATAGTAAAAAGATACGATAGTGTCGTTGTTATGGTCTTTAATAGTAAAAATCGAGATTTTGAAGCAAAATTAATCAACTAAACGCTAATTATAATGATATCTGATTAGCGAACGTAGATATACTTTTTTTAACGTTTGATGTCTGTCACGGAGGGATTGGAAGCAGCAAAAATCTTTGTTTTAAAACTTACACCCACTATTTTCTTCGAAAATATGTGAATTCCACAAAACTATTCAGTCAGCAAATGTAGATTGATACTTTATTTAGCATATTGTTTAAGTTGAATAAAATTTCGATTTAGTGTCGAATTAAATGAAGTATATCTTATCTCAGATGCCTCATATTTGATCTTTGATGATGTGAATGATCTCACTCAAATGAGTAAGTGGATTTTTTCCAACTGCAACCACACCCTTTTGCCCATTTCTTCTATTTGCAGAAGAATCGATAGATTTATTATTATCTCTCTCTTTAAAGTGTAACCCATGTGAAATATTTTTTGCTTGGAAAGGCTTTTCGTTTGTGTGCGAAACGCTGTGAAAGAACGCGTTTGAATGCGTCCCCACTAAAGCAAACGAAGAGTTTAGACGCGATTAATGAGAAACGCTTCCGCTGTGAAACATGGAGGCGTCTGAATGCGTTTTACCTAAAATATAAAAATTTTGAAAAATATATTAGAATCCATCTCAGATTTGAACTGAGTCCACATCGTCCATATGTATCTATGATCTTAGCCTAATCCGACAAATGAATTGAATTTTACCTTAAGAGATAACGAATAGATCCGGACAGATGAACCAGTGATCAGAACTCGTTCACATACACCACTTTGCTATACGAACTCGAAATCATTTTTTGTTCAAGATAATATATATTTGAAGGAAAATTTCATCGCTTAAATAGCTTATTTCAATAGCATGTGCTTTTTCAGAGTAAGAGATTAAACAAAACTCAATTTTTCTTATTTTTTATTAACATGATATCAACTTTTATTGTCTACTAATTGTAATTAGTATTACAACATCTTTTTAATTGCATTGGTAACATGATAAATAATTCTATCAAAGGATTGAATCAATAAATAACTTTCCATGCAATTTATTTAGTAGAAGTATGATAAAATTTGTTAATCATATAATTTAAACAGTAGCATTTATGAGTCTGTCAAAATAAAATTGAATAACTGAAAACTATTGCGATTTTGTGGGTGAATTAGTTTTCGTCTCACCTCTTACGAACACCGGTAAATTTGACCGGGTGTTGGGAAATGATTTTTATTCGTAAAAATTCATGACGGTAGCTCGTAAGCACCTATGTACCGGAGATCGTAACAGACAGCAGGAAGATCGTAATGTGTTTACCGGATGTTCGGAATAGAGTATGTTTTGCTGTATTTAATGTAACACCTGAAGATCGTAACGAACACAGTCGGGTGTTCGAAAGGTAATTATAGGGGTATTTTAACATGGAGTTCGTAAAAAGTTTTTATCAAGAGATTGTAATTGATATAAATACTTTCTGTTCTTATAGACAAAAATATCATAGGTTTCCTTTTTGGATTATATGCATGATTATAGAAAGTATGAGATTATTCTTTCTCTATCTATACTCCTTGTGCTAAAGTCGTAGAAGTTGTTTCTAAGGGTATAAGTTGATTAAAAACCAATACTTGTCGAAAGCAGCAACTGAGCAAGCTGCTCATAAATCTTATTTACATTCAACTCCAATATTGAATCGNCAAGAGATTGTAATTGATATAAATACTTTCTGTTCTTATAGACAAAAATATCATAGGTTTCCTTTTTGGATTATATGCATGATTATAGAAAGTATGAGATTATTCTTTCTCTATCTATACTCCTTGTGCTAAAGTCGTAGAAGTTGTTTCTAAGGGTATAAGTTGATTAAAAACCAATACTTGTCGAAAGCAGCAACTGAGCAAGCTGCTCATAAATCTTATTTACACTCAACTCCAATATTGAATCGTCTTAGAGTTAGAACCAGCGATCATACTACTGCTGCTTCGTCTTCATCTTGCATATCATCAATTCAACATGGTCTTACTGCTACAACATCTAAAAATAAACAAATAACTAGGTTCAAAAAACGTGTACATTCATCCAAGAATGAATAGAATGATGATGTATATTGTCACTAGAGTCACAAATAAGTATGTATTTATTTTCTTTCAATAAAACTGGTATCTTGTAACAGAAAGTATTGAAGGAATAAGGAGAATAATAACTAGTACTAGAGTTATTATAGTAAACAGAAGTGCGATCGTAATTGCTAGAATTCATCGGAACATTCGCT
>OENM01001521.1:6440-16579 GCA_900239745.1 Rotaria magnacalcarata | reverse complement strand
GACTCTAGCGTATCACTTCATATTCTCTCATAGGTGAACCAACCTGAACATACTTACGTAAATCGTGTCGTCTTTTTATTACGGTCTCCCGGTCTTTGTCATTACGAACACCCGAACATTCTGATTACGATCTCCAGGCAAATTTTGATGTTCGTAGAGAGAAATATTTACATGGAGTTCGGAATCAATTTTCAAAATAGCTTTTTTAATGGTTATATCCTATGAAAAAGCTATTGCCAGAATTGATTCCGAACTCCTGGACAAGGTTCATTCCGAACACCCTGTNTTTTTGTTGTATTTCATTTACGAACTCCGTTCCGAACACCATGTCTTTTTGTTCATGCCAGGAGATCGTAAACAAATTATTTTACGGGAGTTCGTAAAAAAGAGGTGAGACGAAAGCTAATTTCCCCGGGAATTGTTCAGTATTGAAATGGAAGTTTGTTTTCTGTGTGATGATATTTGATGTTGAGAGTGGCGATTTTGACTTCAATACAGGTTCTCAGAAATGGTTACGAAGCACTCTTTGTTAGAAACAGATTTAATGGATAAGTAACTACCAGTTTCAAGTGAAGAGTTCGTACCTGAAGAATCGATTGCTTTTCTGAGTTTACCAAAACTGGAATGGACTAGAAATTGACGAATATGAGTGCTGTATTGTATGGGTGGCTAGCTGCTGCTTTACTGATGTAGAGAACGGTCAGAAGCAGTAGATATGCATAAAAATACCTCGGCTATCTAGATATAAGTGGTTTCAAAATTGCTCAAAAGTATCATCAAATTCTAGTGTTAAAATAAACTCAAGGATACGTTACTTTTAGGAGTCACTGATCGGGAAACTGCATTCAATAGGAATCATACCTTGGTTGTTTTCGATTTCATCGACTCAATGGAAGGTTTAGCTCCCTCGAACCACCCAGGATCAGGAGAGTCATTATTTTCAAGAATAGGTAGCTTTTTACAGTCTTTCGAAAGATTATTTTCATACAACTGTCTGATTTGTATATTCATCCTTTACTTATTTCGCAGCTTGCTCAAATAGGAGTTTCGATCACGAAAATTGAAATTTTTCTCCACAGGTTCGACAAGACTTATTTTGTTTTGTTTTAAAGTGTTAAATTATGACTAACTATTCACCAAACCGATTTTCTATGATTCATTCCTAAGTTGAAAAAAAATTGAACGTGGCGTTGCAAGTGGCAAGTTTTACGTCCTTTCTCTTGTGGTGCGCAGTAAAATGGCCATAAATATTGATCGGGAACGGCGTTCAAAACTTGGTTTATTAAAGACTTAGGTGGTATTGTCAACTGCATTTTTAAGCGGTCGTGGGTTCTACGTCTTCTCTGATAACGAAGTTACAATGATTCTCTGAAATAGTGGAATTCAATTATGTATTAGCCGTAGATCATGTCTGCAATGATAAATCACGATGAAAGTTGTACTATGAGTGTTCCTTAATGGTGCCACGCATGTCTGAAAATCTCAGGCTGATCGAAACATCTTGAGCGGTATCATTTTTGAACGGTGGGGGAAGGGATTTAAGCCCGATAAGATTATTATTCATCTGCCTATGCAATCAGTAACCCTGCTTGTATGCACTGTACGATTAATATTAGCATGACACTGTATACAATGTACCAATTTTAGCGACCTGTTGGTTTTTGCGTAACAGTGCTATCAGATGAGTTCAGGGCGGAAAGAAGCGTGCAAATGCGTGTAAGAAGCAGTAATCTAGAATCGATTTTGATGTCAGGATCTAAAATCATATCCATTCTTTTTCAAATATTGGGGAGTAGTGTTGTTGAAGCTTGCAAAGCAGTAAATTATATCGGAAGAGCAGAACATACAGTCGAGGGTCAAGCGAGTCGAAGCGACGAGTGTTACTCGTACTTTAACAATCCTTTCAGATCGTGTTTTACAAAAGTAGGTTTATTACCGAACTGCAGTGGCTCAATACATTTGATCTAAACGATTTTAGGTTCGATAAAGTGAAAATCGTTTCGTAGTATATTGCCCAAGTGATTGATGGTTCCGATTCCTTATCGAAGGTTCCGTCCTTCTTACTCTGAGCAATGAGAGATTTCGTACAATATTAGAAGATTTAGAATTGTTTGTACTGAAATTTTCATCTTCGTATTATTGACCTTATGGTTTCGCATATTTTCCACGAAAAATTTCAATTTCATAGGGTTGATTGATGGTTTTGCACAAACTATGCGAAACGATTTGTAGTTCTGTACACGTTCTGGTGGTTTTACAATTTTCCAAAAATAACGTTACATTTTTTCTTAAAGCATTGTTAGGTTTCATAGACTTCGTCCAGAACCATTTACGGTTTGTGCGTGTATGCATAGTATTTTATCCTTTTTTGTATCAATAAAGAATGTTTTAGAGTCAACTTTAGTAAATGACTCAATAAAAATATTTATTCTTTAGAGCCGGTTGAAAAACAGAAAAACTAATTTCAAAAAACTAACGTAGCGATTCGATCAAGATACTGCATAGATATTTTCTCGCCCAGATATCGGCAGTACAAATATCATCTCCCTTATCCATACTCGTGTAAAAATAAAGAAAAAAGTGCCACTTTTCATAGCCAATTCACTGTACAGTCATAAATTCATACTATACTGTAAATTTTATTTTAAATTAATTTTGTAGAAAGTCGATCTTAAATAAGCTAAAGCATTTTACAAAATTTTATAATTCATTCGTCGAATTTTGAATGTGTAGGAAATGTTTGATGGTCTAGAAGGTAGCCTTGCAATCTGATATTCCGGAAAAATTGTTTTTCAAGATATTGGAAAATCAATTTAGATTCTATAAAACTCAGAGTTACTGATTTTTGAATAATCATTTGAACAATGTCAGCTATAGAGCCATTGTTTGACCGTGTATATAAGCCCGTTGATAGTGTTGTATATTCATTATTTCATCCAACAGTTACAGCTACTTGGTAGATAAATTTTTTCAGATACTGCATGAGTTAGTTCATTCTACTTAGAACAATTCAAAAGTAGTGGCGGAGATACCTTATTTCCTCAAGCAGAGGTCGAAAAAACTTTCTTTTTTTACCAATAGCTAGAGCGTGTTTCGCTCTATTTTTCTATGCTATTTGATCACTATTCAAATAATATCATAATAGTAAAATTTCGATAAGATCTGTTTCTTTCGCGTATGTGCTGGTAGTATGAACGCTCGTGAGTATTTTTCGAATAACGTTTAATAGCAACATGTTACAGAACTACGATTTACACTATTGGAAAGAGAAGATGAAGACGCATCGCACCATATATTACTGATTTTTCTAACCTGTTTTTTGTAAGGTTCTTAGTTGACCTTTTAAAGAACAAACCTATCTCGTGAGTTGTTTACAGTGAATTTTCAATAATTAGGTTCACATTCAAACCACTGATCGATGATCTACAAACTGCAAAAGATTCAGATGTTAAATTTAATTATTTGGGGATAATACGTATTCTAGATGAATCTCTACTACGATTTTCTATCAACTCTTTTGTTTTTGCTTTTTTTCATAAAAATGTATTTTTCCGAAGGTTAGAAAATTCAATAACAACACTTCAAAAATCCTGTTAGAAAAATCAGTAATTTGCANTTATCGAAATTTTACTATTATGATATTATTTGAATAGTGATCAAATAGCATAGAAAAATAGAGCGAAACACGCTCTAGCTATTGGTAAAAAAAGAAAGTTTTTTCGACCTCTGCTTGAGGAAATAAGGTATCTCCGTCACTAATTTTGGATTGCCCTAAGTATTATTTGGTACTGTTAAAACTATTATCAAATTTATTAGTGCATCACCAAAAAGACAAAGCCTTTTAAAACATGCGGTACAAGCTACACAGACCGACACAAAACGAAAAAAATTAACCAAACTAGTTGAACATCGGTGGGTTGAAAAACACACTTCAATATTAGTTTTCAAACAATTATTTTCAAGTGTGGTTGTGTTCATGGAATATATGGTGGAAAACGCCGATTCAGAAACATGTGCAAATTCTCGTACTTATTTGAAATCTGTAAAAGATTTAGATTTTGTTGTATGTTTATTTGTTGTTTCACGTGTATTTGCAATATTAAAGCCTTATATAGAAATGCTCCAAAGCAAAACCTGTGATTCAATTCAATGTTATGATAATATTCAAGAAGTAGCCCTTCATCTTGTCAATTTAAAATACAATGACAACAAAATCGATGAACTTGCTAATGATTTGAAGATTTTTTCAGATGATAATGACATTACGTTGGAAATTCCAAGAACAAACAAGTTTAAAACCGTGATTGATTATTTAAAATGTATTTATGAAAAGTTTATTGATACAACACTACTCCAATTAGAAAAGAGATTTAGCAGACACCAACAAATTGCTGTTAATATTATTAATTTGTTGCCATCGACTGTTGTTGATACAAAATCAAGTGACGTCATAGATGTATTTACATTTTATCTCAGTGATTTACCATCAAATAATTATGATGTTGTTATTGGTCAATTTGAAATGTGGCAACAGAAATGGAAGAAGATTCCAGAACGTGAACGGCCAACGAATATCGTCAACACTTTAAAAGCATTAGTTTCAGTTAAAGCATTTCATCCTAACTTAAATTGCTTATTCGAAATATTTGCAGTATTACCGGTCAGAGTCGCCACAGCTGAAAGATCATTCTCAGCAATGAAGAGAATAAAAACTACACTTCGAAATAGTATTAATGATAAACATTTAAGTGACCTTGCTATGATTCATATTCATCGTGATATATCAACCAATTTAAATGTAGAAAACATTATTAACATGTTTTGCAAAATCAAGCGACGAATCAAATTCACCGATTGATGACAAGAACTTGTTTTAACTTTATTGTGAACAAGTATTTGCTTTTTTTGTATTATTTATTTTTGTATTTTATTCTTTAAATAAAATATGAACATTGATTTATAATTTGTTTTATTTGGTATTTGCTATTACAAATAGCTGAGATAAAGTCTAGTGTCATAGAATCGTGAAGAGCTACTTGACTATCAATGCAGCGCATTAGGAAAAAAACTTATAGCCTATTAGGTATATTGGGCATCTCCCTTATCAAAATCCTGGGTACGCCACTGGTGAAGGTATTAATGAAAGAATCAGTTTCAGTTTATGTGAAGACATTGGAAAAATAGTAATGATTAAAGAGATTAGTGATAAATCGGATTTTTGGTTCAACTTTGTTGCAACTATTTAGTTATTGCCAGGCGCGATGGACTACTTCATTTCAATCTTTTAGTGCAGATACCATCCTATGAACTAAAATCTCAGTAAACTAGTTGACTATAACTCTAGTGGATATACCTAATAGCACTTGTTGTTTTAGGTCTTTTTCGTACCTGAATGGGGTTTACCTTATGCACAAATTCCGAACTAAGGAACGATTCTTTCATAAATGGTTTTTACTTTTTGGAAACTGTACAAGTGATGCTTATTATATAAATAAATATGAAGGAAACATTATTGACTTTTCTTTTTCTATACACAATGTTCATATTTCTTTTGTTTTCATTTCGCATTGGTCTCGTAATTAATCGCACATATCTACTGAAGCAAGCACTTATCTTCAACATGAAGCCATCAAAAGCAAGATAATTATTGAAATATATCCTACCATGAGCCCTCAAATGTGAACAGCCATAGGACTTTTCAAGCGTGCTCACTATGGAAAGGTTTGTGTTTATTTTCAAAGAAAAATTACTTGCTACTTGAGCATCCTTCAAGAAGATCTAGCACAGGCTCTCTTGTCTCTTTATTCTGTATATTCAAAGTTTAGGTTTGCTTCATAAAACTATTCGAACATCACTGCATATACAGTATGAAGACTCGTGTTTATTTTTTCTCTCGAAAATATTTCCAACAGAAGCGATCGAGTACTTCTACTTTTTGGCGAGATATCGATGAGCGAGATTGTTCTCTTCATCACTATATTGAATTGGATCAGTTGAATCTTCTCTTCCAGAAGACATACTCTGGTCGCAATCATGAACAAGGCCATTATTTCACTAACTGCTGCTTCCTGTATCGCTCTTGTACCCAATAAGCCGCTATGGCTGAATGGTTAAGATGTTTGACACATATTCACAAGATACTGTGATCGAACCTCGGCTCCATCCAGTTATAGAATGACCTTGGATAAGTTACTAACGGCTATATTATCTCGGATCACCCATCCAATAACAAACTGACTACGTGTGACATACATTAAATAGCTATTGCAGCTAGTATGTTGTTAGTCAGTGTGTACTGGGAGCTTAAGCAATTAAGCGCGAAGAACTCTGAGTCAGGCCGGCCTTCTGTCCAGAGCTACATTTAGCAATAGATGTAGGGAAAAAATCAGGCCCTTGAAATTGTCCTCGGACAAACACCCCACACCGCAAGGTAGCCGAAAGGCAGGGTATTCTTCTTCTTCTTCTTCTTCTTCTTGTACCCAATAAATGTTTATTTTTTGGTGTTGTTTATGTTAGACTGGAGAAAATTTTGTTTTGTTCATCGTCCTCTGTAAATTCACGAGCTATAAACTGTAGGTTTCAAAATTTGTTTCATAGTTTAGCGTGTCATTCGGTGAGTTTTCACAATAAAGAATGGATGTGTTCCATCTCTTCATCCAGCTCCACTTTCGCATCCATAACCTAAGCGACACAATTGATAATTCCTTAATTGAACAAAAACCAGCACGTAATGCACAAGAACAGATGACAAGTACCAATATGATCCACATGCGTATCGTCAACAATTTCAATGTCATCTACGTCAACTAAGATCGACAATTACAGACTTCGAATATGGGTCAATATTTTTTGTAGCCATATATATCATAAAGCAAAAAAAAACAATGTATCTCATCGTGATCACACTTTTTATAAATCAAACCACCTGTTGATAAATAGTCAGAAGCTTAAAATAAGAACGAAAATCGATTATCTTATTTTCACTTTATTTTTCTAAGGAAAATGAAAATGAAAATAATATTTTCTATTGGCATCTTATCTCTGATCGTCATTTCAAATGTTTATGGATTCACGTGCAAGAACGATGGTTTCTTTGCTAATCCATCTGACGTACATACATATTATCAGTGTTCATCTGGTGTATCGTACTTAATATCATGTTTGGCTGGACTTGTTTGGAATGACACTGAAAAAATGTGTGATTGGAAAACTGTCGATCGTAAGCTCATAATGAAATTTGTTTTTATGAGTTTCAGGAGATCAAGCGAAATTCGGTAGATATTTCTCAGGAAATTCGTCTAACGTATGAGGGAGCAATATTTTATGCCGTCTGGTCGATTCTCACGATTGAAATTAATAATATATATTCAGCGTACTCAATCATAAATAAAGCGCTTTTATTTAAAAAATAAGTTTTTTTGTTGTAGTTACAAGTTACATTTTTAATTTATTTCATACGGACAACAAAATGAGACATTGAGACTCATATATTTATAAAGATATCCGAGCCGTATGAATTATAAACATCCTTAAAAGAGCTAATAATTAAGGAGGATAGCTTTTAATTACTAATACCTGTTATGTGGAAGAGGAGAGGCAGCCGCTAAAAAAAACATACCTTACAGCTTACAATCACAATTTGCTTCGAAAATGTGTACGAATTCTACAAAATTTGTACTCCTAGCTTGGTGATACGAAAACGTAGGAGCGTTATTGTATTTTATCAATTTCCGTGGTACAATACACATAGTTTGATGACTCAAAGGTGATCGGCATCTGGGAAAGTTCTATTGTTAGTTCTATTTAAAGATGAGTGCATATAAGGAGGGCCCTGCTGCTCACTAGTAACTGCGTCTAACGTGAAATGTTGAAATGTGTTTCGCAGAAAAATAAAAGAATCATTTTGCTAAATCGATTCTTTTTTCGTTGTAGCTATCACCAATTGTGAAAATAGCCAGCAGACGAATTGTTATAAAACAGCAAGATGGTCTACTGATGGAACCATTATCGTCGGTATGGATAGTGAACGCGGCTCGGATTCTCAACATTTGAGTTCACCATTGGGCGTTTTTGTCGATACTCACAATGGAAATAATGTTTATGTCGCTGATAAAGACAATGATCGTATTCAAAAATTTTTAGGTAGCTCCTTAAGTAGTGGTGGTATTACAGTTGCTGGTGGTAATGGTGTTGGTTCTGCGCCGAATCAATTAGATGGTCCTGTTGATGTATATGTTGATAAAGATGAAAATATTTACATCGCCGATTATGGCAATCATCGAATACAAATGTGGCCAAAAGATGCAATCAGTGGTATTACTATTGCTGTCAGAAATGATACAAGTCATGGAGTGAATTATGTCAGTTTTCTTTACAGTATGTTCTTTCACGAAAAGACCCATACATTCTACTTACCAGACTATTTCCATGGTCGTATCTTAAAATTTACCAATGGAAGTAATAATGGAATTATTGTCGCTGGCAACAACGGAGATGTATCTACTTTTAATAGCCTCGATGGCCCAACAAGCGTTTTTGTCGATGATTGTGAAACACTCTATGTCACTGATTCGGGTAATTGTCGCGTACAAAAATACGTCAAAGGAGCTTCTCAAGGAATCACAGTGGCTGGTGGTTATGGACGAGGAAACAATGCTAGTCAACTTAATATGCCGTACAGTCTTCAAGTGGACAAGTACAAAAATTTGTATATTCTTGATACTTATAATGGTCGCATTCAAAGATGGGGACCGAACGACAATGTTGGAGTGACGATTATTGGTGGTCATGATTTTGGGAATGCAGCAAATCAATTAATGTATTCCTATAGTCTAGCACTTGATAGTGAGGGAAATATATTTGTCAGTGACCTTGGAAATCATCGCATTCAAAAGTTTAACATTCTTCCAGAAACTATTACTTGTTGATTGAATTTACTTTTAAAATAAAAATTATGCATTAAATATTCACATAAGTGTTATTCCTTCAATTATTGGTTAAGAGAGCGTTCATGACATCGTCAATCAATTTCATCCCTCTTTACAATGAAAAGTTTTGATTTTTTTGTATGTTTTCGAAAGGGCAATGTTTAAAAGCACTGAGTTGGAGTTTTTTTATAAAGAAGTTAACCTTGATCCATGTATGATAATATCTGCCTACTATCAAAAAAATACAGTATGCATAGATAGGGCAATGAGCTATTTCAAATATTCTGCATCATTCATTTAGCACAAAAGAGAACACCTTGCCAGTACACGACGTCCTACTTTTGGAAGTACATCTGGTGCCTTTTATCGTAGATAAAGACTACCAAACTAAATGTTCTATATGATATGCAATTTCTCATTCTCTACAAAATTGTAAAATATCCTAGAAGGGTGTGAGTCTTGAGTAGGCCAGTACACTAAAACTTACATCCCGCCAAAATCCAACCTTTTAAAACTATTATTTTGCATGAAATTAATAGATAAAAAATAAAATGACTTTTCCAGTTTCATGAAGTTTGATTGGACGAAAACCTATAGACCTTATTTTCGATAAATTGATAATAAGCTTCTTGTATATGGTATCTTCTATATTAAAAATACTAGAATAAAAATAATGAAGATTTTTTTATAGGATAAAAAATTTATGCTGTTATTACATTTTCTATCAATCTGTTTCGTTTTTTTTTATGAAGAAGGTTTAAAAAGACTTCACATTTTTTGGTTTGCGAAAATTTGCACCAGTGAAATATAATTCGAATAGTTAAAGTATAAAGTATGGACTTCTACATTTAATGAATTAGAATGTTAATAAACAGAATCATCAATATGTTAGGTTTGCTCATTTATGCAATATTTTTTCCTTTTGTTATAGTGATAATTTTTACATACTTCATAAGATTAAGAAGAATAAAAGAAAATGATTTTTTTCTAATATTAATAAGCAAACGTTTTGCTAATCTGCCAAAGTGAGTTTTGTTTTTTATTCTATGTTAATTCAAACAGACAATGATAGTGGCTGAGGCTTCTGTTCCTGCCAGTCAAATATTGAAATGGAAATTTATTTATTCATGTTTATGGCTAATAAAGGACGTCGGGATAAGAGAATGATGCTCACCATAATCTAAGGTAAAATATATTATATTATACTGAATC
>OENM01001520.1:0-32541 GCA_900239745.1 Rotaria magnacalcarata | reverse complement strand
CTTTTTTCCATTTGATGTCCGTCTTATGGTGGTTAACAAACGACCTCAAGCATTTACGACCTGGTATAAATGATAACCCGATAGACTTAAAGTATTCATTTGAAATCGTCAATGCAACATCAGCAGCTGTCTTGAATCCATATTCCGGTAATAAATTAAATAACGACAAGAGATAACATTCTTGTTCATCGTTTAGATAGCGAGAACGACCACCACCAAATTTTTGATCAGCATTTTGACGATGTGAACGAACCGTTCTTTCAGATACCCAAGTCGAACAGTACGGTCCGTATACGGACATTGACGGTTACTTTACGACTATTTTACGGGCGAAAGTTTGCCGTAATATCCGGCGCAGTAATACGGACCGTCTTATCATGAGAGTAAGGAGCATAAACTGTCGTAAACCATGAAAATTCCGGCCCCTTTACGGTGCCGTATTACTGCGCCAGGTATTACGGGCAAATACGGCCTATTTACTGCCGGAAATATACCGTTTTGACATCGTTTACCATCGATAAACAGACTGTAAACGAGTCCGTTTTAATCAACCTGGGTACCTTAAATTCTATTGATGCTACAGCGGAACTTAGATTACTGTTAATAGCATCGACTAAATTTGGTACCGGGTATTTCATTATCTAGATGAAACAAAATATATGCAATGAAGATCAAAATAACAACAAAATTTTAAAAGATAGTGTAAACAATAACCAGATAGTTCTTAGTAACCAAACCATACTTTGAGCTAACGTATAGCATAGTCACAGTACTGAATTCATCTTACATTAAGAAGGTAGAAAGATCGTAGCGGACTAAAGTGTCTTATAAATAACTGTTTCAGATTATATTCGATCGATTTCAGCGAAAATAAACGATTTTTCTTTAGTGAAAATTTTCTTACAATGTATCGAAGAAAATCATGTATAGCTAGTTATATTTTGCCCTCACTTCATACGAGCGAATAGTCCTTGAAAAGAGCTATCGAGTGATATAAAAATCATATTAATTTGTTTTAGTCCAGGTAGCACCCACATGTTTATCTTTGATAGCTGTATGTATTTTACATGTAATCGGCAGAATTAGGAACAAGAATTATATGGATCGGCAGAATTAAGAACGAGAAAAAATTCTGCCGTCTACTTTTTGTTTTTCCTACAAAAATAAAATATAGAAGATGTACACGCATCTCATAGAAAAGTATATCACTAGATAGCCCGCGTTCAGACGAATCTAATGATACGCTTTTAACACCATATCTCATCATCTTCATAAAAATAATGAGCTTTTCTTAAAATTTAGTACAAATTTACATGTAATCGGCAGAATTAGGAAAAAAATATACATGGAGCGGCTGAATTAAGAACAGATAGAAATCGAATAATATCTGACCCCCCTCTCTGTTTTCACCTACGTCCTTAGTGAATAGTAAGTTATTATTCAACTAATTTTATATCAGTTGATAGAGAAATGTTTGCACTTTCTCGCAAAGCAAAACTTAATATTCTATGACTCGCGTATCTCCTCTTATGAATGAAATGCTGAGAGTCATTTTTTTTCCGGCAGAATTAGGATACCAGACTCTATATATACGCATATAAAGTCGTTTAGAGAACAGCATATTTTCTGACAGTTGATTTATATTCCATTGGGGACATCATATAAATAATGAGCATGGAAAATCCTAGAAACGATAAGTTGCATGAAAAGAGTTTCCTGAAAAACAATATTTCAACACGCGGAAGTCCTTTTACTTTTACCATAAATAATTACGTGTTTTATCGGTCGACATGTTTATGAGTATTCATGAAATTCTTTTTGAAGCTCAACGTATTTACAGTACAGCTACGTCGCATGATAGACATTCTAGTTTGAGTCGATAAGAAAGAAAAATTTAAAATTAAAATTTTCTCAACAAAGAATAAGCATGAAAAATACGTAGAAAATAGTCAACAAGTAGTATATTCCCTTTCTTTACAAGAGTTAATATTAATATAATATTTTTTTATTGTCTGCTTCATTTTATTAACAACTTGAAATAGTATTTCTCAACATATAGTATACATGAACTTACTATTCAAGCACAAATTTTACTCTCACTCAACAATATTTTGACTATCGAATATGTAAAAATCGATGCTACTGTATGACACTAAAAGAATTCATATTTTGGACAAGTATTAATCATGATTCTATCTATTCAACTTCATTCTATTCTACTTACGTTTGTGTACTTCAAATCTGCTCCCCTAATCCACTCTCCCCAACGACTTCCCGGAGAATCACCGCAAAGTAACGAAATCCCTGGTGAGTCCCCAAGGACTTTTTATTTGGGGAACTCCCCAGGGATTTCTCTGGAGGGAAACCTAGGTCTATTATTTGACACATGGATGTGTATTGAAAAAGCAAATAGTTTTCTTTTAGTAGATGTTTTACTAAATGATGTTGATCAAAAATACATTATTAGAGAAGAGCAAAATTTCTCTTTTATTTTCAAAAAAAAAGTTTTTTTTCATGCACGACAACACAAGTATATTATCGAAGAAAAGATTGAGAAGAAAAAGAAAAGAAGAAAAAGCAGTGCCGTTAGTGCTAGTCAACGAAATTGAATAAAGGAAAAGTAACATGAATCACGACTGGTAATAGATGTCTTTTCACATTCATTCGAAAAAAATATCCTCAGTTTCTAAATGAAAATTGAATCAACTATTTATGTGAAAATTTTGTTGAAACATAGATAAAAATGTCTATCTTCTTTCGATTGTATGGCTAAAAATATTGCTTCCGTTAATTAAACTATATTTATAAAACAGAGTAATTCTTCCTTTATAAATACAAAAGTATTTGATTAATAATTATAGATACAGATAATCCTACGCATCTGTGATTCATTGTTATAATCGTATAAAGTTTGTGTAGTATATCATTTGCTTACAGTTTCAGGACTAATTTATCTTTAGAAATAGAATTTAAAGGTCAAATTATAAAAATGCTTACATCTAGCTTGTTTCCGTTGGTATCTAATCGAGTAAAACAGTGTGAGATTTTATTCTTTTCATTTAAATTTCAGCGTCTGAAAATGATTAATATATTAGGTCGTTGACAAGTTCAGAAATGTGTCTCATAGATATGACTCGAAGAAAATACCCTCTTTTTTAGTTGCTTATATTAAAGTTTCCATGAGATATTCACCTTGATAAATACAATATGATTCCATTTACTGTATTAAGTATTCTTTTACTAGACAACTGTAAGTTACCATGTATTTCAAAGTGCAACAATACTTTCATTATTTTTTATTCACGAGGAATAATCAAGAAGAAAAACGAAGCTGCGAACTTATTATGGCTTCTACATATTTTCTTTTCTTTTCTGCTCTATGATTTTTTAAATTAAAGCAATCGAAATAAGTGCCTTTTTCAAGGCAAGAAGAAGAGAAAAATAGAATATCAAAAAATAATTGAACTGATCTTACGTAAAAGAATAGAAACTAATTGTTGTATGGCATATAGTATTCTTCTATCTGTTTAAAGTAAACGTTTTTCTGGCGTCCTTTTATTGATTTCTTCCTTCATTATTAGCTCTTAGTTGAAACTTTTGTTTCTTTTTTGTGAATTTAAATGCAAGCATTTTTTGCCACAGAAATGTTATAACTCTTCTCTAGCTTTCGAATACAATTAGCTTTATTCGAATCTATGCATAAACTGATACAAGTTGTAAAAAACTGCAAATGATGATATGATATTGAGATGCTACTTATCGCTTTATATTGATTATGCGATCGAAATTGGAAGTGGAATCCAAGTTTTGAGTAGATAGTTCGTGAACAAATTTAGAATTCCATTAATTTTTTTGATAAAAATCAGCTCGAATTAAAAATAAATGAGTTCAGTCAACAACCTAAGAAAGTGACGAGCTATACGAGATTCATATACTCTAGAATCGAAAATCCGATGTGACGATCCAACAATATGACTGTACAAATGATCAAATGTCGTAGTAGTTATCTAACTCTATCAACCTTTGAACCCAACTGCAGATGTTAGATCGAGTCAAAAACTGTAAGAGCTGAAAAAATAGTAGATATAAATTTTCTGTGTACAAAATATTGTGTATGTAAAGCACTTGAATATTCAGATTTTTGCAATAACATTAAAATTTATTCTTAGTTGATAGTGTGGTTGGTTGGAAAAAAGAAACTCTTCTATTAATATTTTGAACTAGAAATAGAATTTAGCTTAAATAAATATAACTACAACTATTTTTGAAGATATAAAATCGTAATGCTCAAAATTCATGTACTTCCGCTTAAACCAATATCATTCCAATTCTTGATCTAGTATATATATATATTTATTTATTAATATTTTTTTAAAATGAAACTTGATAGATTGAGATAAAACAAACAAAAGTATACTACATGGCTCTTTTAAAAGACATTATAATTTATATTTGAAAACGATCGACTGCTAGTGACAACGATGGAAGTGAAGAACATAAAATCATTGTAATGAACTTCGCCTAGCAACTCATCATGGGAATGGTGAAAACACATGAATTTTTGAATAAGCAAACATTTTGAACGAGATGCCAAACGCACGACAAGAAGCCAGTCTTACACAAATTCGTCGACTACTTTCGCGTTGGGACCAAGGTGAATTATTCTAATTATACAATTTTCTAATACTGCCCTTTTTTAATTACAGGTTCCACTAAAGTTCGTCGTCAAATTTTACTTGATTTTATTGAATTACATACAACAATTACTGAACCTGAACTTGAGAGTGAATTTGCACAATCTGCTAGTCTATTTTTTACTCGCATTAGTAAGTGATTATTTCATAGTTATAATCTACAATTATAATACTATTTGAAAAATTTAGCTTCATGGCTACGAATAAGTTACCTATTTGGAACATGTCTTAATGAACAATTACGAGCGCTCCGTGTTTTTTTACAATCATCAACTGGAAATAAATATCTTGGTGAATTTCTTGATGTTGGTGGTTTATTTACCCTGCTGGAAATATTAAATGTCAATCAAATTAAAGATGAAGATAAACAACAAGCTGTAAGTAATTTTAAAAGAATTTCTTCTTGGTTTTTCTTTCAATATCCTATTTCGAATATATATAGTTGCAATTATTAAAACTAATAGCTGACAATGGTCGTATCTATAAAGAATTAATTTGTCAATCATACGGTATTCGAGCTATTGCTGAATGCATGGCTAAGACAACAACCAATGAAAATACACAGAAATCAGCACAATTCTTACTCGATTCATTAGCACATGGAAATCCAACATATACACAACAAGTATACAAAGGTCTTATTGCTATTTTATTGTCAACGTCACCTAAAGCTCAAGAGTTATCTGCGGCTCTTCTATGTAAACTTCAACCACAATTAGAACAAGTTCATAGAAGTTTACTTGAACCAGTTATTAATCTTCTTCAATCATTTCATGCCGAAGTTCAATATCAAGCTATTGAATTGATACAAATTCTTATGTCAAACAAATGGAATGATGATAATATAGTATCAGCATTAGCTGATCAATTAATGACTTGTTTAAACGATCCACCTAATCCGGATAGAACTGATGATGATGATGAAACTAATGATTTAATTGATTCACTTAAAGGTGGTCCAATGCCAATTTATGTTCAACAAGCAGCCGCCTGTAAATGTATTCGTTTACTTGTTGATCAACATTATCGTTTTCTACGTTTAAATGTTGTTCATTTGTTACTTTGTGTCATGGGTAATGAGGCTTATCCAGAAAGTCAACGTCAAGCATCATTAACTCTACATACGTTTGTTGAACGATATCCGATTGTTTATGAAAAAGTTTTCGATGCTCTTGGCGAACAATTGTTCGATGCATTCCATCAGAATCCTGATGGATTTTATGCTCGAATGACTCCTATTCAAGCTGATGTTTGTCGATCGAATCTTATTCATATGTCTTTTGATGAAAATAGTTCTGATTGAAATAAAATAAAGATGATTTATCTATTTACTTATTTATATAAAAATAAATAATTTTAACGAAAAACTATAATTGATTGATTTAATTAGAACAGGGTCGACTATTCGATTCGTTTAAAGTCAATACTTGTTGTGTTCCTTGATTAATGTTTGATGAAGTTAATATACGGTTAGCTGGAAAACATGAAATCGTTCCATTCGATAAATTAGTTATTTCAAGCCATTCCAAAGAAAGTTTTCTATTATTCGATGGAAATTCATAAAAAAATTCGATTTTTTCAAGTGAATTCAATTGAGTTAATGTTCGAATCTCAAATGTATCGATTGAATTATTTCTTTGAAATGCTTGTTTATTGTCAATTGTTTTGTCTAATTGAATTTGTTCAGTTTGATGAGATTTACCAAAAAGTTTCAGAAATACATTCACAGAACTATTCAAAGTTAAATTTGTTGTATTTGTTTTTATTCGTACAGTATAATATTCGTAATTCAAAATTTTTTTAATATTTCGTTTATCGTCACACGGTACATTTTGATAATTTGTCATTGAAAATTGAATTCTATCATCAGATACTTTATCTAACCATTGATGCACAGAAAAACATCTAGTTTCATTTGTTTGATGATTTTTTATTTCAACAAAATCGCAGAACCATCTATGAAGAAAATGATATCAGCGACATTGTTGCAGATTTATTAAAGTATGAAACCCGGTGTAACGGTTCGTATTAGTCGGAGAGAAATTATTTTATTCTATTTATTGTCAAACATCTGTCTTAACCGTACTTTTCTTTAACCGTTCAAACTTCAATCAAGAATTAGTTTAGACATTAGAGTGGGAAGTCGTGGGTTTACAATCTATTATCTTACATTAATCGTATCTATAAAAAAACCTGTGAGAATATTATCTAATATTTCTATCTTATATACTTAAATACATTCTTTCAGATATCGTGTTTTACACAAATAAACAAGAAAAAAAACCGGTAAATATATTCGTTTTAATTACCCATCATTTTGTCCATCATGATACAAATCGATTCTATCAATTTCATTAATTTTTACAATTGGTATTGTTAGATCAAATTCATCGGTATGATGTCTTTGAAATGGTATTTTATGAGTTTTAGAGTTTTGAAGTCGGATAGAATTTCCGATTTGTTTATTATTTGCATCATAGATGTTTAAGTAAATATTGGCATCATGTCCAATTTTACTTTGTAATGATTTATCAGCTGTTTTTAAACGTACTTGAAAATCAGATGAACTCATATTTTCCTAATAATGATCGAACGAAAGCAGATTTATAAAAGAAATTTTCATATTTACTTCGTTATCTCGTGATTGTTCATTATGCTCATTTTTCACTGTTGAAGATGGAATAAGTATTGAGTTCGATAATTGATCACAAGGAATAGTAGATTGTTGGTACAGAGTAACATGTGTTTTATGATCATTTTCACCTTTATCTAACCAACGTTGAATAGGAAAACAGTAGGTTTCCTAATAGTTACGATAATTAATATTGAGTTATAAGAGAAAAAAAACTAACTCACTTGGTTATTTTCATCTGTAATTGAAATCCATTCGCCGTACCAGCCTTGATATTTATCAGCATCAAGTGAAAGTTTAACAGCTTTTAATGCAAATAATGATTCTGGTAATGTAATTTTAAATTCATCTATAGCGTCAGGCGCAAAATGATGTCCTTTCATATCTTTTTTCTTCAATCGAATATCTTTAGATTTTTTATCATAGATATCGATTAACTGAATATGAATAGGTGTTGTCGAACCAGCTGAAGCATGATTACCTACATTCAAATAAAGTATTAACTATTTTCTTAAATATAACATGATTCAAAAGGGATGAAATGCACTTTGACATGTGCATCATAGACAATCTAAAAATAGCTTCTCTTTATAGTGTATGAAATACTACTACCGTATTGCATTTCTCAAAAATTACATATAAGCATGACGAAGAAATGTGTCTCAAACGAGAGATTTGTTTTTCTGTCATTAACAATATTAGCTATATTACGTTTTATATGTTAATCTATACATATATATATATATATATCACAGACTATATTATGACTATCTCTTAAAATCACATGATTCGATATAGAATACCTGTTTTCGTTCGAATAGTATAATTTCGAGATGATTTATCTGATTTAAGTTTCTTTGATACTGATGCATAACTATGATGTTGTTCAATTGTTTCGACTTGCTCTTTACAAGGTTGATTGATCAATGGATTTTCAAGTAGAATGGGAATTTGTTTCGAACCACAATTTTTATCTAGGCTTGTATTGACACGGAAACAATATGATGTATCAGTTTGATTGTCAACTACTTGAATATATTCTATTTGCCATCCAATACATTTGCCACTTTCATGCCAAAGTTCGACTCTTGATACACCTTCAAGTAATTCATTAGGTTGGATATCGAAATGATCTAAGATGAAAATATAAATTTCATATGTATTCTACTTCAAAACAAATTCTTTTTCTGTATCGTACCTGTTTGATTTTTTGCGAATTCATTTGTATGTTTAGTGGAATTTTGCAATCGAATTGCTTCAGATAGCTTGCCTTTAGCGTCATGTATACGAATAAATACGGGACTGCAAACAATGATTTGCTAAATATGTAACCATAACGATTACACTAAACTTACATATGGGCTCCAACAGGACTGAGAGTCGAAAAACCAGTATGACCAGTTTTAGTTATTACGGAAAATTTAGTTTTGTATTTACTAGATACATTAGAAATATTCACATTAGAAGATGAATTCTGCTCTTGTAATTCATTTTCATTATTATCTTCGACTGTTTCTTGACAGAATTGTTCATTTGTTGCTCTTTTCAATTTTAATGGATTTTCTTCAATTCCACTATTCTTGTAATTTAAATGTTGATCGATAGGAAAACATAGAACATTGCCTGTCTTATTGTCAGTCACTTGAACATATTCAAGAAACCATTCGTGACTAGAGTTTTTCTCATTTGTCCATAATTCAAGTTGATCAATATCATTCAATTGTTTGCTGGTTGCAATATCAAATTCATCAATTTGACCCGATTTAAATTTATGTTGATGATCAGTTGAATCATGCAACTGAAGATTCTCAGAAACATCACCATTTTTATCAATAAATCGTACAAATACTTTTGCTTTAGCTTCTACATTCGCATATTATCATATTAACATTCGATACAACTATTTTTTTCTTACTTGTTGGTGAACGGTTAAGAAAACCTTTCTTTCTCGTTTTAGTTCTAATATGATAAATATTTTGAAACGATGTAAATAGTGTTCGATCTGAATTTCGTGAAGGTGATGTTAAAGATGATTTAGTACTAGTCGGTGTTTTTCGAACAATCGCCATGGATCGATAACCTGAGTTGGGCATTGCATCTAATATTGAATCACATGGTACATAAGAAAAATCACTGAAATATATGTTCGTTTGTTTATCATTTTCAGCTTTATCAAACCATCGTTGAATAAGAAAACAATATGTTTGATGGTTATCGTCATCGATAATTTCGATCCATTCAGCATACCTATGAAATAGACAGAAAAAGGAAACTTTATTTTATAGTACAAAAAGTCAATTATGATGATAGAAAAACCATAAATATCGACTTGAAATATGTCTACTATGTTTGTTACGTACCATCCTTGGTATTTGTCCGCATTATGTTTTACACGAATGCCAATTAGTTTATTAGAGAGTGATTGTAATGATGTCACTTGAAATTCATCAATAGCACCCGGTTCAAAATTATGTTTATCATGATCTTTGCGTTTAAGACGTATATCTTCAGATTTCTGATCACGATCATCAAATAATTGAATATGTATAGATGTTGTTGAGCCAGCTTCTACTGAGTTACCTAGAAGAATTTTATGATTTAATATTAGAAATCTCCAAAAATTATATCAAATTCGAAATAGTCCTCTCAATAAATTTAAGTACCTGTTTTTGTTCTAATTGTGAAGTTTCTTTCAGTTTTATCATTCTTTTTCGAATGGGTGATATTTGTTTTGATGGGATTATTGACTTGCTCGATTTTATTAAATTCAACTGAACATGAAACATTTTCTAATGGGTTTTCCAGTGAGACATGAGTTGTATTTGTGCCCGAGTTTTTATCAAGTATAGTGTTGACAAGAAAACAGTAGATATGTCCTGTTTTGTTGTCGATTATTTCAACATAATCCAATTGCAATTGATTGTTTTTGTCATTTTCAAGCCATAATTCGAGCTTTTTAATACCATCAAGACTTTTACGAGTACCTACATCGAATTGGTCTATAATAAAGAACGATATGATCACTAGAGTTCAAGGCATTGTTCAAGTTTATCTTTTACCAGTTTGATTTTTTTGAAATTTATTCTGATGTGTTAGAGACTGTTTCAGTTGAAGTGGTTCTGATGCTTTAGCATTATTATCATGAATTCGAATGAATACGTCTGTATTTGTATCTGCACCATTCATACCAAAATAGCCAGTAGGACCTGTATGTGTAATCAAAATTCTCCTATAGATAGACCTCTTGAAAAATAGCAAATGCTATTAATCAGCTGAATTTACAAAGAATATCGAAAAAAAAATTCGGAATGTTCCTATAAATCTCGCAATACATTGTAAACATCATACAAAGAAGAGTATCATGCCGATGATAGATACAATACTGAAGATGAGAGCGACAAAACAATATGTAACATGGAGAAAAAAGTTTTAAATTAAACTTCAAAATCGTATCTTTCTTTTACTTGATCTTCACACTATCAAATACTATGAATGTATTAACATACATCAATCTAAAAACACCTGGAAAAAAATAACTTACAGCAATCCCTCACCCTCATGTTTAAAGGATTACTTCATATGAGCTAAGATACCTGTTTTTGTTTTGACGCAGTATGTTTGTGTAAATGGTGTTGGTGGATTTTCTGTTACTTTTGTTTCTTGAATTGTTGACTCAGTTGCATCAAAATTATGTTCACGACAAGGTCGATTATCCACTGCTTGCTTATTTAATATAAGATGTTTTTCTTCTATTCCACCATTCTTTTTGTTTAAGTAATCGAAAATAAAAAAGCATGCTTCTTCGCCAGTTTTATTATCAACTACAGCGACATAGTCAGTAAACCATTCATGTCCGGTGCCAGTATTATCGTGCCATAATTCGAGTTTATCTATACCATCAAGCGACTGACTGGATCCTGATATCATGACAGAATTTGATTTAGTATTTAAACACTATATTCTTTTATTAACATACCAACATCAAATTCGTCTGTTTGTCCTCGTTTAAATTTATTCTTATGGCTAATAGATTTTTTAAGTTCGATTGCCTCAGATATTTGTCCATTGTTATCATGAATTTTTATAAATACTTTTGCATTTGTGCCTTTTTGTAATTATAATCATGAGATGTATGAAATCAATATGATATTTATGGATTTCTACCTGTTGGAGATAATCCGAGAAAACCTTTTGTTCCCGTTTTTGTTTCAACATGATAGGATCGTTTGAATTCTACCAATGGATTCTTTCTTTCATTTTTATTGTCATCATCTGCTCGATCATAAGTAACAGGTAACCTTGGCAAATTTTCCTGATCCTTCTGATTCGATATTCTTGAACATGGTTGATTTATAGTAAATTCTGTGAGTACAACATGAGTTTCTTTATCCTTCAAATTTGACTTGAGCCATGCATTCTTTAAAACGTAACAGAGTAGAAAACAAGTCAATAGGAATTCTTAAACTTACGACTGGAAAACAGTAAAGACGATTAGTATCAATATCTTCAATTTGCAACCATTCAACATTCCATTCTTCTTTCTTTTCACTCGTATGCCACAAATGAACTTTTTGTAAATCCAATAAATTATTTAAAGTACCGGTGTGAAATTCATCTAGCGCATGTTTTTGAAATGGAATTCTATTGGTTACTGTTTGTTCAAGTAAAATATTCTCTGACTGACAATTCTGATTATCATACAAACGAATAAAGACACGATGATTAGTTTCCGATAATATTGAGTTTCCTGTTTTAGTTGTAACTATATATTTTTTAATAAATTCAGTTTTATTTGGCGAATGATGATATCGTTGAGGCGTATATTTTATTTTATCGACATAATCGTGTCGATCTTGAATCGCAACTTCGTTAGCTAAAACATGTAGTTCTCGTGCGATTCTATCGCATGGATAATGTGAATGAATTGTAAGCACAATTTTAATTGCACCATCAGATGCTTTTCTTGATAAAAGTCGATTAACTGCAAAACATTTAATAGTACCAGTTTTTTTATTTTTTATTTCAATCCTATTTCAATAGCTAATTATAATAACCATAGTCTTTTAAAACGAACGCTAAATTCTTACCATTCACAAAGCCAATCAAAATTCGATGTATTATCATGCCATAATTCAATCTTATCAATAGTATCATCCATCAAACGAATGGATCCAATTTCAAATTTATCAATTTTTCCGGTTCGAAATGGAGTTGTTTGATGTTTTGTGTTGTTTAATAACATGTCTTCTGTGTGTTTATTTTTATCATTATATATTTTCAAATAAATATTTGCATAAACATCACTATTATTCATGGCTTGTTTCATACTTGTTTTAGTTCTAATAGTATATTCCGTTTTATATTGATCATGTGAATTATGTTCATAGTATTCATTTTCTTCACATGATTCATTTACTGTAAACTTTTCTAGCATAATATGTGTTCTATTATCACCTTCATTTAAATCAAGCCACCGATTGACAGGAAAACTATCATAAAACAACAAAAATAATTTACAAGACGATATAGAGTAAACACGAATGTTCAAACCATTTTCGTTCTAATGTTTTCATATTCATGATTTCGATCCATGTCAAATACAGACCATCATGCTTTTCTCCACTGTGAAATATTTCAATTCTATCCGGAGAGTTAATATATTGTGGTACATCAATTTCAAAGACATCTATATGGCCTGACTCAAAGGCATTATTGTGAGTCAAAGAATTATTTAATAGTATATCGTCTGTGATGTTTTCGCCTTCGTGCATACGTATATAAACTTTAGCATCCGTTCCACTCAAAGCCATAGGAAGGAGACGTTTATGACCTACTATAAAATTGATAGAAAAGTATCGTATACAATTTCGATACAAAATTAGATTCTTTGTAACTAACCTTTTGCTCGTACTTTAAATAAAATTTGATTTAAATTGCCATTTGAACGTGTAAGACTGGTTATAGCACTATGAGATACTGACAATGATAATGTCTTTTGTTCTGTTGTTTTTAATGATTGACTTCCTATTTTTGCTTTATTCGATAATACTGATGCATCATCTTCTTTGTTTTCATAGGTCGTCGTGTTTTCTGTTGAAAGATTTTGGTGTTCCAAATGAATATCAAGACATCGGCAATTATCATAATCAGTCAAAATCAATTTTGTATTATTTTCAAGATATTCTAAGGAACTTGAGTCATCAGTATATATTAGAATAGTCGATGATGAACTCACCGTTGATTTGAAAGCAATATATTTGTCCATTGCTTTGATCAGTTATTTCTAATGTATCACAATGTAATCGTGTTCCTTTCTTTCCATCATGCCACATTTCAACTTTTTTCAATGAATCAAGTTTAATGTTTGTACCAACTTGAAATTGATCTGTTTGATTTGATCGAAATGGTCGCTGATGCAATCTGGACATTGTCAAAGGAATCGATTCAGATGTTTGTTGATGAATATCGTACAGCTTGACAAAGACATTAGCTTTCACTAATGATTTAATTCCAAGAAATCCTTGATGTGCTGTTTTAGTTCGAATATCATATAATTTAGCATATTTCAATTTCTCTTCTGTAGTAGTAAATTGTTTAGTATTTGCATTTGCAAGTTTATTGCCATTATTAATATCGAATTCTGATGTATTCATTGTAGAATAAATAGATTGTAAATAATCATCGGGTTGATTGTTAATCATCTGTTTTTCTCTTTTATTATTTTCTACATTAGAATATTTCTTACTAGCTTCTTTTTGATAATTATCATCACATGTGCTATCTTGATGTACTTCTGTCAGTTCTAATGCATCACCAGAACTCGATGGTAAATAATCGTTGACAGGAAAACAAAATTTACGTTTCGTACTCAAATCAGTCAATTCAATCCATTTCAAAAATATTCGTTTGTTCTCATCATCTTTGGACGGTGAGTTACTAGCGTTTTTCGTCTGTAGTTTAAGCTTTCGTATCGTTTCACCTAGTTCTTGTTGAATTCGAACATGAAATATATCGATATTCTTGTTTTCAACGGATTCAGATTGTGATTCAGATTTTCTTAAAATAATTTCTTCACTGGCATGATGCATATCATCTAATATACGTAATATAATCGCATTCTCATGGCTGTTGATATCGCTGGACGACGTTTTTGTACGAACAAGAAATTGACGAGTTGATAGGACTGTCGAAGTTTTGGTGGAAGACTTAGAAGACAAGACAATAGCCGAACTCATCGAACTAATAGTTCATGTAAATAAATGAAATAGAATCGAAATACTGTACAAGTGATGAATAATAATAGGAAAAAACTATTATAATTTATTTCCCGCGGTGGTTGTCATGTTTTTGTAATAAAAAAAAGCTGAACAATTGATGAAATAGTGACTATGAAAATCTGTTAATATTACTATAATTAGTTGAAGTAGTTAGATATAATATTCTATTTGTGAGTCTTACAATATAAAAAAAGAAGCAAATAAATGAAGAACAAAATTAAAATATCGAACAAGATCCTAGTAAAAATAAATGATGAAAATTTAATCAGTTTGTTGACCTAGAATATTGATTCTTCAGTTTAACTCTAAATTATCTGAACAATCACCTGTTGACGAATACTTCAAGAGTTTCTACTAAAATGACCTAATCAATACAGACCAACAGCTATTTTCTAGTGATTATCGAAACAAGTGTCTATGGAGATTGTTTTTAGGTTGATTCATCACTGGAACAAAAGACATCACTCATTGGTATAGATTAGGTAGCCTCATCTATTATCTCTGATAATTTCATTCGATAAGGATATTGAAACATTGAAATGATTCGTAAAAGAATTGGTAGTGAAAATCAATAATTCTATAAATGTGAAATAATTTTTATTGCCGCACAATTTGGTAGTGTCCCGGATATATGTTATGGTAAGTCTGTAGTAATATTTCAGGGAAATTATTGCTTTGTATCAGTGTTTTTCACAAATAAGCATCTCTGAAATAATTAATAGAATGTAAATAATCGAAATGATTGACTTTTCACATGAATAGTTTTGATGTCTGTTATTCGCAATGTGGTAATATCCAATCTGTTGTCTAGACTGTGTTGTAAATTAAAATAGTATCATCATAATTATGAGATTAACATAGTTAAACGAACATTTTATCAAGGTAAATATTTTTAGGAAACATTACGTTGAAAATTTTGTGAGTGCTTTTTTAATTGAATTTCATTAGATACTCATTGCAACATGGTGCTCACTGAAATATTCGCGTATCGCATGCTATTGAATTCAACAGGACCTAATAGTTTCTTTTAGAGTATGCTTTATTGAGTACAGAGTTTAGGTGGCAAACAATAAAATATGTTCACGATGGGTCTTCTAACTTTTCTATGAGATATGAAAGCTATCCTTTTCAGTGATATCCTTAGACATCAATATCGATATATGTATATGGACCACAGAAACAAAGAAATTTTGTTCAAACCATGCAAAAGCATGTAGTATTGTTGAGAAGAAAGAAAATATTCAAAAACAGACGAAACTCAGATATATTTTTCTTACTTGAGAAAATATCCTGATTTTGTTCATGCTACTTCACTTAATTTTGAACGAATTTCGTAAGAAAACTCTTATAACTGTCTCGACTCTTACGCAGTCATCCACACTGAATTCAATAGTTTGGAACAGCTATCATTGGCATGTGAGTGTAAAAATGTAAAAAAGATACTCCTTCCTTTTCCTAATTAGCATAACGTCGTGATGTAATAAACAATTTTCAATTGCTCCTAATAACAAGTACAAAAGAGACGCAAGGAACAAAGCTATTGGAATTTTCAGATACAAAAAAGAATATAATTATGACAGTAGGTCATTTTTCAAACCGAACGATTTATAATAAAATATGAGGAAATACTGTACGACTAGTTACAGCAATTGCTTATGTTTCTGTCATCAGTTACTTTTCTTTGTGAAGCAAACGAATTCTTTTAAAATTGTGAGTAATTTTGAGTTGAACTGCACAGTTAACAAGATACATTCGAATTTACAACAGCTTGTTTTAACTGAATAAACATGTATTTACAGAATTATATTAATTTGAGAATAGGATTCGTTTTAGTGTGTACTTAATCGATAAAGTTTTGAATAATTTTACGTTTTGATGTAATATATTACCATTTTTTGAAAATGTTTTCTTTTCAATATAAACTCTATCAACAATACTATGACTATTTTCGAATGGGCTGCACAGATTGATTATCTAGATTTTTTTTATTCTTTTCTGATTTAGAAGAGTATGACAATAAATATAGTTCAATAGTGATTATATACTGCAGGTATATTTTGGGATTCTGATAAGAATGCTAAATAGTCCATCTACTATTATATGTTATATATGAAAAAATTTCATATTGTTATTGATAAAAAGATTATTTTTTCGCTTGCTAGCTGTTTTCTTAACAACTTATTACTATTTAGAGAAGAATTCCTTAAAAAAGAAGAGTATTAATTACTTTAAGATAAGTAGTGTATCTAATCGTACAGGCGATGACATGAGATAATGACTAGACTGTATGTATCAATCGTTACTGAAAATATACTTGCATCCTTTGGATTATTTCTCGATTTTATGTTGAACGTACATATCTGCATTGTAATAGCTAATACGGTGAAATATCTGATGAATCATATTTAAAAAAAGCATGATTGTTGAGTAAAAAAAGAATTGTAGAACTATTGTTCTTTTTTTTATGTGTGTTGAAATTACGTCGTGTGACTCCGAATAGTAATGTTTTGAAAACAGTTCTAATTTTTTATTCTCTTACTTTTATTAGATAAGATAACGAGACAAGAAGACTGAAAAGTAAGATCTACCTTAGTTTATCTTTTTACAACGCAACAACATAATAGACGAGATATAAGTAAGTTAAAAAAAAGTCACACTGAAGTAATACATGTAAAAGATATATTGGTTACAATTACAGTTCATAAAATTTTCATCCTATTCTCTACGTATTCGCCACTCTTGAATAGCAAATTAAATAGGATTAAAATTTATCAGAAGTAGAATAAAATAAAATTTAGTAAATGTTTCAATAGAATTTTTTTCTTGCCATGTTATATTAAATAAAATATAGAGAAATCTTGCAAATAACATTGGAATACGACAGATTGTTGAAAAACTAATAAATAATCAGATAGTATCTCAATTTTCGAATACCCGATTTTGTATACATGAAATACAGGTGAGCTCTAGTCAACATATGCATCATTGCTAGAAATATCTTGCGTATAGGCAGAACTAACTATTCAAAGACAGTATAATTTATCCGTAGGTTTTTCAATAACACGTCATATAATGAAAAAGACATAATAGAGAAATCTACACAAATATAATAGAATTTTTATCTGATCTTGCTTTCTCTGTTTTAATTTCTTATCAAGTGACTTTTATTTTTTATCTTCAGATGATGCTGGAACGCTTACTTCTATTTGGTTTTCTTTTCTATTTGTTATCAATAACAAACTGTCAATTTAATAAAGATGATTTAACAAAATTACAAGCATTAGAATGTAATGAACCATTTGTTACGCTTCATGTCTTCTCTGGTGCACCTAATCCAGCTTGGCAGATTAATATAAAACAACTTGTTAAAATTAAGAAAATAGCTCATCAATCTTTATACCAAAATAATAGCGATACATTGTACAGTAAGTCTACAACAAGAATTATGGGCTATCATGGATTCACTGTTAGTTGTTCGTCTAACAAACTTGTTTTTGTCCATGGCTTATCTACAGTTGAACATTTATTACTACTTAGTGGTCGTCGTTACCTTTCCGAATCAGTTATTGGTCATGTAAAAGAGCATATCGGCGAAATAATGACTGATATCACTCCGATGAAGTCTAATCATGCTGATTGCAATCAAGTTCCAATTGTAGGTCCTGATACTGTACCTGTCTATGATCCAAAGTCAGATGATCAAGGATGTTTCATTAAAAAACAATCAGACAACAATTGCTATGCTTATGGTAATAGTAACTCATCATCGACTAAATCAGTGTAGAGCAGAGCAGTTATCATATCTTTCTTGTTACAGTTACAACTGTAACATATCTAAGTAACAGAATATTACATTGTCTTTTAGGATTACAGTAATTGTAAAAATATGGATAAATAGTATCATTTTTTACAAGTTACAATACTTATATGATATTATGTTTTTTGTTTTCTGTCTCTAGGTACTGACATTGTTACAAATACTTTTCCCCAACCAGGTACATACTAAAAGATGACAAAATGAACAATAACGATCTAACATGCTTTTCTTTTCTTTGCAGGTCGTGGTAGTGGAAGGAAGTGGTCATTAAATACATGCTTAGATATGGGAAATGCATCTGTTCGCGATGGCTTAATATACAACGGCACAAAATTACCACAAGTTCCACCGAGTGTGGGTCACTTTGCTGCACTCCTGATTTGGCCAGATACAAACTTTCATTGGATCAGAATGGTCTGAGACAACCCATACATTAATATATTTGATTTCAGAATACTTTCTTTTTGAGTAGGATGCAAATGGTTATTGGTCACATAAACCAGGAGGTATTAAACAAATGAAATTCAAAAATAAAAGCAATAATGTTTAATTTTCTTACTTCTTTGCTCTAGGTACACCAGTTCGTAACGAAGACAACAGGGGATTACCAATTACTGATCCTTCGAAATCTGATTTTTCACCGTGGACACAATTCTGTGCATACTTCATTGCACAACCATCAAAACTTCGAATTCAATAAACAATTTATAGAATTCTAATTTTCTTGTCCTTTTCTTTATATATTAAACGAAGTTTTTATTCATAAAAGTTACTTAAGTGACATTGATATCTAGTATTTTGGTCAAGAGCATTCGCATTCAAGTGTTTAATTTCTTTAGAAAAAATATATAAGAATATATTAAATGAAAAATTTTGCGTAAAGATTAAAATTGATCTTTGACATCTATATTTTCCATTCTATGCAAATTTTAAAAAATGAATTATTTCGAAATGTTGATTAGCATTTTAGAATTTTATAATCGGTCAATCATTCTGTTTTAGATCGGTATCATTAAGGAAACAGAATAAGTATAAATAATCAGAAAATAACCACTGCTCCAAATCAATGTGCGTATTTGATAACAAAATGATCTCTAATATCGATTGCTTTCAAAATGGATGATTCAAATTATGTTTCAAAACCCTTTAATGAAAATTCAATGTGAATGATTATTTTTATTTTCTTAAACTTTTCATAAAACTAGTCAAAAATAAAGAATATATAATGTTTTTTTCGTTCAAAAATTAAGGAAAATTACCACCATGAACTCATTTTTTACGACGCGTGATAAAAGCACGGAACTAAAACCTAACTAATACTATTGCACCTGTTCTCTATATCATATATGATTTTAACAACATTTTATATCTGATTTGAAAATATTTACTTCAAGTTATCAGTTCAAGTTAGCTAAATGATGATTTTTGTATAAAAGAAACTGGCTCATAGAAGTATGTTCAAAGAACACAAACATGAATTAGTTTAGTACGAAAACTATTGAGCTTTTTATTTATATTACTATTCAAGTTAATAATTCTTTTCTTGTTATTGTTATGTAATATAAATGTTTATATGACATAGATATAATCGGGTAGTAAATAGAAAAGATTTCATACATTTGCTTTTAACAATACTTCAGCGAGTAAATAATATACTTACATCATTTCATAGAATCCGACCTGATATTTTATGCATTATCGATGGCAAATAGAATAGCTGCATGTCATTTCCAATTAATTAAATCCTATCATTGCAAGATTTTCTATGATGAATTGGAGACATGTGATTATCTTATGTTTTAATTAGATATATATTACAATATTATATTTATGCAAATGACGACACTTTATAGAAATCTTCTATATTAAAAGACAATATTTTGCATTAAAAATACAAATTTAAATCATTTTTTTCGATAAATCAAATAATAATTTAGGTGTATCTATAAAATGAGATAATTCAACATGTGTTGTTTTTCTTTCAATATTCTCTTGGAAAAGTATCGATTCATTAGCTACGTTGGAGATGCAACAACTTTATCATTGTGAAACAGTCCATTGTAACGGTGTCCATCAGGAAATATTTCAATACCGCGTCCATGTCTCTTGCCTTGATACCATTGTCCCTCATATTTATATCCATTTGGAAATATACATACACCATAACCTTGTCGATAATCATTACAATATTCTCCTACAACTCAAAATAGTCATTTATCGATACGATTACAATAAATATATGATTCTAGTTTTAGTCTTACCAACATATTGTCGACCATCGGGCCATGTAAAAGTTCCCTGGCCATGTCTTTTATTGTTATAAAATTGTCCGTGATATTTAGATCCATTTGGCCATGATTCTACTCCTTCTCCGTTCATTATATTTTCATACCATTGTCCTATATATGTTCGACCGTTTTCCCATCGATAAATTCCTTGACCATGTTTTCTTCCTTCATTATTCAGTTCACCTTCATATGGTGGAAACGTTAATGTTCCCAAACGAATTTTCACGTGAGTTTTACGCCGAAGTGGCTCGATATCTTCACCTTCTAATTGAACGAATACATTTTTAATTTTATCAAAATATGATAGTGGTAAGATTTTTGTAGTTTTTGTATGATAAGAAATGGCTTGAACTAATGCGTCAAACGTCGTTAACCGAACCGTAAATAAATGTGGAGTATTGTCAATAGAAATTTGAACCATGATGCGTTTGTTTTATTTAGTAGTAAGCATAACGGAATGATAAGAATGAAGAGCAAAATACTTCAACAACGTTTATAAACTCACATGGCCGTTCTGATAAGAAATTCGTCAATGTGTATGGAATAAAGACACATTCTTTTATGTTATTTTATTTTTGAATTCTTTGAAACTAATACCAAAAGCAGAATGTAATTATAATGACATAGAACAGAATGAGCGGATTCTTCAAAAAAACCTATTTCGAAGAGAATAGTTTATAGATGAAATAAACAATTTCAGTGTATATTATGTGTCTCCATTAGTTATACAAAAGTATTAGATTCATGTTTTTCCTATATTATAACTTTTTATTGAATAAGATATGAAATCATATTCTAAATGTACATCAATTTATTCTTACTCGGTTCATCAAATGATATTTTAAATCGACATTTGTATTTATGTAAGAAAAACATTTTTATTTTCGTATATGAATATATCATTTTGTTCATGCAAAGAAATCTTTTTCTAATAAAAGCAAATATCAAAATTTCAATCATTATTTTAGTATTTCTATGGCATTTGTATCGATTTCAAGATTATTCAGAAAACAAATATATTGAACAGTCTATTGCTTTGATTGGAATGAAATTACAATGAACGGTGTAGTTCATTATGTTTTATAATAATTTTCATTCTCGTTCGTCTTTTATTGTGATAACTAATTATATGAAACAAATGAAAAAATATTAACACAAGATAACATCTGTTCTTTTTAATACACACAATTTAACTATCTGACTGTTCGAAATGAAACATTATAATGAACAAACACGAAGAAAAGAAATATCTTACCACAATTTATATATATCACAAAGAAAATGATATATTAATTATCACATTGTGAATAACAAACAAAAAGAACAACGATAGATATTTTTTTTATCAAGAGAGCAACAAAAAAAGCATATATTTTTGAAAGAAAAATTTCAAATCTATTATCTGACGACATATATTTATGTTTTTTTTTTATTAAATTCAACTGGGAAAATAGAACGCAAAATATAACTCAAAAAAAGCTATAATGATTGATACCAACCAGAAATTATATACAAATATATTCATTGATTATTCAAAGTTTGCGTTCTTTATTTAAAAATTTATTGAAATACTTTATTATTTCCAGGAATATGTGCATACTGTATCATCTAAAATAATAGATAATATGAACAACGACGACGTACTACACTGTACATACTGGATTATGATAAATATCAGCATCTACTTGAGATAACATTGGAAGTTCACCACTGGTATGAGCCATTGGCAAATAAGTACATGACTAAAATCAAACACAAACAGTGAATAAGTATATTTATATTTAAGAATACTATTTTGTCGAAAATAAAAAGAATAACATATTCATTTTAAGATAATGTGAAATACGTGAGTTATCATATGTACAGTCATCTTTATAGACAGAATCCAATTACGAAATAAGTTCAATATTGGTTCTGAAGTGTATGTTTGTTTTCATCGAAACAAAGACTAATTCTTCTAACCCTCATAGCACTATTTGAGGTTAACATAGACATCAATCTGATTTCATGTTTTATTTATATTTGAGCGTAGGTCGATAGAATATATGAATCACTTCAATTAATCAAATTCTATTGCATTTAATGCGACATAAAAGCGAAAAGTATATGTAAATAGATTACTGCCACTTGTAATCGAGAGTATGAAGATTATTTTGAACTTGGATATCAATGAATATGTTGATTCATCGATAAAAAATTCAATGATATGTTTGGTTAGTTATGTAGCCTATTGAACTAGCACACACTGTTTCAGCATATCGTTTTTTGTCAGAAACTGATAGAAGTCCGTGACGTGACGTCGACTGTGTTCATCATAGCGTAATAGTAGAATTGCTATTAATTGTACTAATCACGATATTCATGTTTGTGAAAGTCATCATAAAATCATTCGTGCTTTACGATGAGAAACGCTTTAAAAAAACGAATGTGAGGATATTGAAGAAAGATCTGTTAAAGATTTTCACACAAATTAATGTTTCTCTTGAGTCCTATTGCAGTAATGTGTTGTTTTAGGTTGCTTACAGTGAGTTACCTAGAGATAGTTTCAGTTACGTCTGTGACATAATCAAGTTCAATTTTTTTTGGTACTCGAATATATGATAATATAGCAGTGAAAATATAATTGTAATACTTTAATTTTGGTTTCAGTACAACTCTTTTTGTTTTTAAATACATACTGGATAACTAGATGTCGCCGAAAAGTAATGATGCCAAATAGGAACAGGCCCAGACGCACAATAAATAGAATGAGATGGCAAATTCATGTGAAAATATGGTTGTGATACTGCATTATAATAATGATGTAAGGATGTTGGATTTAGCTGAGATACGATTGGCATCGAAATTGGCAACGTATTATCATTCGTCAACGAGTTAAGATCAGTTTTATGATCTATATAATTCAATGAAAAATTTAGATAAATAATTGACAAATCACATGTAAATAATAACATACTCGATGAGTTTGACATGTGTGAAGGAGAATCAATACTTGTTGATGTTGACGATAAACACCGTTGTGTTTGAAGATATTGATGTTGCTTTTTTATGGCTGGATTAATTGATAATTTTCTATCCATAAAATACAGCGGTCCCTAGTGAAATTTTATGATATAAAAAAGTTTTTAAACGAAAAAAAATTTACGTACTCGATACTCAAGTGCATGCACAACAGAACGTTCTTTGGCAAAGGTAATGAATGCGTACCTACACAAATAAAATGATGTGTGCTTTCAAACTCGAAATTTCTCGAAAAAAACCTACCCTTTGGTTACACCATTTTCATCCTTGACAATTCGAGTTTCACGTACTAGGCCAAAATTTAAAAAAAAATGTTCTAGATCAATCTCAGTACACTAAATAAATATTTTCTTCAAATCAACAAAAAACGAAATAGCATTATGCATACATTCGGTGGAAAACCAATAACAAATATTTTATTTCTTAAAACTCGTCCTGTTTTCGGAACTTTGTCATCTGTCGATAATTTCGTTTCAAGCAAAGTTTGTAGTTTTCGATTATTGGTCATTACAGTGCCGTTATGTAAATTCAACATAATTTTTATTTTTCAAAATTATTTAATGAATAAATGACTTAATTCACACAAGCAAGGTTTATGAAATTACAGAAATATTGTTCCATTGAGATAAGAAAATTTTCAATTTGAGCTCATCAGGATTGGCACTACAAGCGCCTATTTACCTCCTTATAGTAAATGACTATTATGCGCATGAAAAAATATTCTTTAACAAGAAAAGTTACTGTTTTCAGTGAAAAACATGATTATTTGAATTTTACTAATAACTATATAATTCTGATAGATGTCGTCTTGTTTCATTAAGTCGCACCATCAATCGACATCAACAATCCAATAAAAGCGAATTTTGAAGTACACATCGTTCTGTTCTCTATTGATAATTTATGTTTTTTGCAGAATTACTAGACAACTTCTCAGTCCTATTCTGATTGAATATAAATGGTATTTTTCTATTCTATTTTCCTAAATTTATCATGATGATAATTATCTTTTTTCTGATTCTAGTCGGCTCTATTCAATTTTCAAAGTTTACTTGTTGTCATTCTACTTTTGATATGTACATGTACTTATATACATGATTTCTATCCAAAACTACTTGATCGCTACAGAACGGGGTGTGTATAGTTATATTATCATTTTGTGGCTAATGTTTTAGTTTAGATTTCGTGGTACATTTTGGAAATTTGCTCGAATCGGTCAAAGAAAAAGTCAATATGTCTCATTATTCTGTCTTGCAATGGCTTTCAGTGTACTTTTTTGGCAATAGACGATATACTTTTATTTGATTGTTATTCATTTTTTGTCGTTTTTTATTTTGTTTCTTTTTGACTAAACAATATATTATTCATGTTTACGGTGTTTAAGATTAAAATGATGCGTCGATATAAATCTTTTAATTTAATTCATCAACTTCGTGATGAAACATTCAAATGTAACCGGGGGAATTTTAACCGATCAAAATATTTACAACATCGTTTTGATTTATATACAACATTAAATTGTCAAGATGGAAATGGTCATTCTGGTTGTGTAAATGCCCTTGACTTTTCTTCTGATGGTATTTTTCTTGCATCAGGTTGAAAAAAATGAACATTTCATTTTGAATAAGAAGTTAATTATATTATTTTCAGGTGGTGATGATAAACGTGTCGTTCTATGGAATATGACCGACACACTTTTTGACGCATCTTATCGTCCACCAACAACATTAACAGCAACACATTTAAGTAATATATTTTCAATAAAATTCGATAATCAAAATCGACGTATTATTTCAGCAGGTAAAACAATTACAAAAATAATTGTTATCATTTCCTTTTCTTTTTCTTGTTTTGTTTTTCTAGGAAACGACGAACAGATTCTAGTGCATGATATTGAAAAACAACATCAGTAAATCAATATCCAGAAAATCTATTTTTTTTAGTGAAATCTCTTATCATTCATAGAGGACTAAATAGTGGTCATGCTGATGAATTAGTAGATGTATTTCTTGAATCTTCACCAGTCAATTGTTTATCTGTACAACCACAACAAAATGATGTATTTATAGCAGCAACCGAAGATGGTCATGTTCATTTATATGATTTACGTTCGGCTTTATCAGCAGCCGAACATGATCAACCATCAACTGTTGTTGCTGAATCATTCGATGGTTCATTTCATTCATGTATATTTCATCCTCAACAGACATTTTTAGTTGCTACGGCTAATGCTCGACAAGGCATTGAACTGTACGATATTCGACTAAGTAGAAGGTAAAATGGCTTTGTATGAAAAAGAAAAGTGTAAAAATTGTTTCCTAATGCGAACAACTATTAGCAATCGTTTAGATTTAAAAGTAGACTGGAATATATTTAATTAGTTCTTATTATTTTTTCCTTTGATATCATTAATCAGAATAAGACTATGTGTAGAATTTGAACATTCATCGAAAGTCTAGATATGAGTAATACTTTTCGTCATTTTATTCCTAAGATATATAGAAAAGGACGTCACACGTTTCTGTGTAAAATCGAAAGTGCAAAATAAGAATAAGTTTATGATAAAATAAAAAGTTATATTGCAAATATTTTATTTGCCGAAACGAGTATTCGATAGTAAAAGTTCACGTAAACAAATATGATGCATATTGCAAGAAACCGAAATAATTAAGTAAAAATATGATTATATGCAAAATCAATGATCAAGAAGATTGTCTATAAAAACAAAACGGACATACGACTTCCATCAGTTTGATTAAATAATGAAAAATCTCAATTAAACAACGGATATACTAGTGCAGAGTCCATACTGTTTTTCGAAATCTTCTAATAGCATTAGTGCATATTTTCGTATTAATTGTGATAGAAGCTATGAAAAGAAATTTTTATATTTATTCGATTGTAAAAAATACGAATAGGATTTTCTCAAGCAATTTTTATTATTAAAAATTTCTTTATCGGAAAAATAAATACTATAATTACATTTACGGTGCGAGTAACCTAAAATACTGATGGAAAACATAAGATTTCGGTATGTACATGGCACAGAAATGGTCAATATAAAACTTTTAAAAATAAATGAAATGACGTGCGTATAAAATTATTCAAAAAAGCTTTCACTAAAAATTTGACAAATTATATCGTGTTTCAGCAAAAATAAATTGTTTGTTCTGTTGAAAATGTCAATTGAATCGGATTCGTTTACTTTTCAGTTCCGTACTTCGTTATGGTACTACAACATCTTCAATCGATAAAACAACAAATAGTAATGATGATGATGATATTGAAGGTATGAGCGTTACTTTTAATAGTAATGGCAGTCTTCTATATGCACTTCGTCGTCGATTACCTCCTGTACTTTTCAAACTTCATGAACCTCATGCCTTCTGTCAATTTGACGCGGATAATTTTGTAAATTTGTGTACAATGAAAGCTGGTTGTTTTGTTGGTGATCATGATCAGGTATATTGTTTTTACGTTGTATTTTTTTTATCAGAACATTATTTACCGTCTTTTTTTCTTAAAGTATATTGCATCAGGTTCAGATGATTTTAATGTTTATATTTGGCGAGTACCCAACGATGATGATACTAGTAAGTTTAGATGATGATAGAAAATGAAAATTTGTTTGATTGTTTCTTTTTTCCAAATATTAATTTGCAATAGAAACACTTCAACTTCATTCCCGTTCAAATCTGAGTTCAGGTATTTTCATGCATCGATTTACGTTTTAAAACGAGTTTGTTTAATTGAATAGATCATTTTGTATGGAATGCTCATATGATTCTACATGGGCATCGATCTGTTGTCAATCAAGTTCGATATTCACCACGTATACATACATTAGTATCTAGTGGCGTCGAAAAAGTCATCAAAGTACGATTTTTTCTTCTTCTATTGTGCTTCTTTACTTAACGTTGGAATCAATTGAAACATTTGTCAAAAAACGATAATTTGAAAATCTTGATTGTGAGTTAATTCACAGGTCGAAGAATTTGCACATGGAATAATATATTTTCATGCAATTTCTATAGATAATATTAGTAAAATATGGATCGTTACGATTATTGATAGAGATTCATTTTTTACTAGATTGAATAACAAGGAGTGTGTGCCGAATTTGGACCCTATGCTAAGGGTATGACTCGATGTTATGAAAAATATGAAAGGAATGATAAAACTAGCGTACTTTTCTTCTGTGTAAGATCTATTTTAATTAACCGAACGATATGTACCAAGGAGTCGAACAACAATATTTCAAGTTGAACTATTGACAAGAATATTTGTATATAGAATCTAATAAAATTTTAAGCTTTAATCTTATCATTCAATATTCTCATGTAGATTTTTATATAGGATGAGATTTCATAGAAATATTTATAAATCGATAGGCAAAGCTAACGACATTACACTTATGTGGGTTTTATTTCATTGTATTAAGATTTACTTTATCGATGAAGTTTAAACTGAAAAACATTTTTGTCACTAAAAATATTTCTCTCATATGTTCGTTCTATTGTATATTATCTAATGATCGGCAGATTTTCTATCATTGAAAATGTTAATATTCTCCGAACGAAATAAGTTCAGAACTTGAGATCATTCTATTAAAATTTAATTGAACGATACGAATGCTTTGTACCATATTTTGATTGTTAACTGTGTTCTAATTTTATATAAAACTTAATAGTTCAATTATCTTGAAGAATTTCAAGAATTTATATGCACTTAAATTTAGTCTAGATGTGGACTCCGTATCAAACACGTAATCATAATAATAACAATAGTAACGAATTAAGCGGACGACAAGAAATGTATTCACATCGAGACTATTTACAAGCTCTATTAGAATCAGGTAAGTAAATTTAGTTGAATATTAAATGATATTCTCATTTTAACTGTTAAGGTTCTGTTCATCATGATTCATCAGTTGAACGATTTGACGAAGATAGACGTATGCTTGCTTTTTTTGATTCACTTCTTCAACGAGAGCTTGGACGTGGTCATAATGATAGTAGTGATGGTTAGATTTTAATTTTAATTTTAATTAATTTTATATTTATTTCTAATAGACGATAGTGATGACTTATCTATTACTATTGATTCAAGTGACGTTAGCGATGATATTGATGATAGCTCATTTAGAAGTAGGCAATCCGAAGACGAAGATGATGAAGATATGCCACTAGAAGATATCAATAGTCAAACAGTAGATCTTACGTAAGTATTCAAATAAATACCTTTGTTTAAATAATATAGAATAACAAACATTGTCTCCAACTTTGTAGTGATTCGACAACACATTTCAATAATGCAACTGAAATCCTGTCTTCTCGTTCTCGTCCTCCTACAATAGTATCTCTTGCTAAAAACTATCGTATTCATTATGTACAAATGATTAAAGCAAAAATGACAGGAAATACATCATGTCCATCAGAAAAACATGCATTAGAGTCACCAACAATGACGACAGTCAAACGTCAACGTTCATCATCAAATTATTCCAATACATTGCAGACCTTGAGAAACAGAATTCAAAATGAAGAAAATGAGCAATTCTATTTCAATGATGAAAGAAGGATGTAATTATGAGAAACGCTTATTTACAAAAATCTTGTAAAAAAAATAAAAATTATCGCAATCAGACGAGATTTTAGTTGTTGATACAGTTGATAATAAAATAATATTTCAAATATCATTAAATTCAACAATGAACAACGTTGGTTCCTGTTTTAAAATCAGAAATAAATAAAAGAAATTGTTTTCATTAAGTTTAAAATTGTTCAAAAAATCTTTTTCACGCTTTATAATTTGGTACCACTAAAATAGAAATCAAAGAATTTAAGGAGCTGTCTCTTACAATCAAATAAGACGTCTAATGCCTTGTGACTTTTTTTGTATTAATCTAACTGCCTTATATGATAGCAGTCAGTAGTGGTTAAATTCACTTCTACTAACCTTATTTTTGCAAATTACTTCTTCTAAAAGAATGTTGCTCAGCTGTGCAAATTTACAGTTAGTATATCTGATTATAGAAATTTTATTTATTCAAACTTATAATAATCAGAATTGTGAGTTACTCTTATTTTGTAGGAAAGAAATGTTGATAGTTTGGATAGAGTAATTCCATGAATCAAATGAAATATGATTTCAAAACAACTTTGAATTATTCAAAACATTTCTTTTTGTTGGGATCATGCTCAGTAGAGGAAATATTATTTAAGGAAAAAAAATTATCTGTAGTAAAATACAATATCGAAGATGATTGAGAAACGTTACAACTAAAAGAATCGTGTTGAAAATTTTGAGTTTTAAAGATGGCAAAGAAAATACTTCAGCTAACAATCAATAAAATTCAATTTTTTTCTTTCTAATCGATATAGGCCAGCGTTCATACTCAGATTTAGTGCAATATTTGACTGATCTAGAGTCGTCCCGAGCCCAAAAATCAATGCATTCGATGTAAGATCATGAAATAAGTTTTCGATCTAGTGAAAATTATTCTTTAGATGAATACCATATTGGGATTCTTGTAGATGAGTTGTGATGAAATAATAGCATTTGAAATATTCTATTTATCAATAGAGAAACGACGTTCATTGTGAAACAGTTGCAGAAAATATTTTATCAAAGCTATTTTTCGACATGAAACCCTCCTTAAGGTTTATGAGTTGTAACTAAATGGATAAAATTAATATTTTATGAATTTCTAGGCAATTATTTCATCATAAATTACAAATAAGGATTCGAAGACAATTTGAATGGCAAATCTAATTTCGATACAACATTATACACGCATTCCTTCCCAGATGCGGGACTGTTCGACACAATTTTTTTTTATACGCATAACTGTAAATCTAAAAATCTTACTAACACAAAGGAACAGAAACAAAAAAATTACAATAAAACTTAAAAGTCTTTTGAGAATTTCTAATTTTTGTCAGTGTTTGAAACATTGTTTTCATAAAAAACAGTAAATATAAAATTTACTGCATTATTGAAAAACTATTATTAGTAATATCAATCTGCCGATTATAATTTTATGTATTATTTCAATGAAATTTATTGGTTGCATCAAGTAAACAGATCGTAAAGAAAGAAGAATTTTAGCTATTCTTATTGATATAAGTTGTACTGCAGTATGATTGTGTTATGTAGATATCTGGCATCTTGGCAATCTTAACGTTTTTTATTGTATATAAATGACCTCATGATAATTTGTTTTTACCTGTATAAAACCATTAAATTGATCGACAGAAATTCACATGAGACATCATTTCCTCATAAAATGGTATTTCATAGAACATAAATAGTATGATATGTAAAAGTAAAATGAAATAATAGAGAAGAGATACTCAAAGAACTAAAATAATACCAATAGTAGAACAAGTAATGAACGCCATTGAAAAACGAATAAAACAGATCAATTAAGTATTGTTTTAATTTTTGATTTTTCCTTTTGTTTTTAAAGAAAAAGATTGATTTATTTTTAAAAAAGAATGAAAAGGTGAGATGAACATTTAGAACTAGACATTAGAATTAGTTTGAATTTAGTCTATTTTTATTAAATACTCAAAAGGAAAAATTGAATTTATCACTCTTATTCCAATTACAAATGACGATAGCTTTTCAAGACTAATAATTCGGATAATAAATTTTTCATTGAAAGTTTTATTCAAAATAAAATAGTTACAAATTCTAGTAACATGAATATGCTGTATGTGTTGTTCTTGTTTAACTATTATTTTTCTTTACTTTGGTTTTTCGTTCCAGATCTAAGTTTATCTGTGGTTATTATTTTCTGGGTATAGATATTTTTTCGAAAAATGCCTTTAAATATTGTTATCAGGATCAATTCTTACTCAATCGTTCCCATTAATACAAACATATATATATATATCACTCAGGGTTGCCAACTGTTAAGGTCCCGAATGGGGTACACATGGGGTACAATCAGGGTTGCCAACTGTACCCCATTTTGAGGTACAGCACCCCATTTAGACTTTTTGTACCCCATTTGGACTTTTCCCTTTGCACTATATATATATATATCAATCATCTTTCGATATAAATCAATGACATTTTTGGCTTTAATTAGCGTTTTTCTTGTGGAGCTAAAATTGTTAATCATATTAGCCGGCTGCCCAAGGTGACAAAAATTTGGAAAAACGCGTTTAAACGCTCACAATGGTCGTTCCATTTTGAACGTTTAAATGTGCTTTTCCAAATTTTTGTCTGCTTCGGTGGTGATTCAGTCATATGAAGCACTCGTGGACACCAAGTCGAAACTCGATATCAACTGAGACAATTGCGGCTGAATGAAAAGCTACGTTGAAGTTGAGCACTAAGTTGAAATATGAAGATTATTATTTATTTGTACAGTCACAACCAGAAATGGTCAAATTTGCCAAAAGCAAATAGCAATACCGTCAAGAAAAAAAAGAGGTGCGCCAGTTACTGTGAATACAGAGCGTTTTTTCTAATTAAGCATTTTTGTTTTATCTTTTCAACAGAAATATGTTGAAAACAGCTTTAACTGCGAACTCTTTTGTTTGAAAACAAACATTCCAGATCATGTCTTGCACATAGGCAGTTGAATGTGATTTTCTTTCGCTAAAAATGCTATTACCAGCCGTTTCGTGACGTCAATTTTTTGGCTTGTAAAATACACTTTGTACCCCACGAGCGTACCCCATTAGGAAAAGAATTGTACCCAGGGCTGCCAGGTGTTCAGGTCCCAAATGGGGTACACGTCGGGTACAACTCAGTTGTAAATGGGGTACATTCGTGAGGTACGCAGTTTACATCTCGCGCG
>OENM01001519.1:7062-21073 GCA_900239745.1 Rotaria magnacalcarata | reverse complement strand
TTTTACGCTAACTTTATTTAACAAGAATGTCCTTAACTCCATATTACATAAAATATATAGCGAGAACGACAAGAGAAGAGAGAAGAGAGGAGACAAATGAAGATTAAAGAAGACGATAGAGGATAACACATGTGTCGAGTGTGTATACTAGCGATGTCACTGTAACAATATACCACAGTAACTAATCTCTATTTGGTAAAGTTAAATAGGAGATATCAATTTTTATCTAGCTTTTTGTTCTCTACTTTATTTCCTTGTTCTATGTTATTCGTTTCATATTCTGGGATATATTATGTTAATTCTAATAGTTTGACGAATATTATTTGAAAGAATAAATTCTCTCTAAGCTACTCATTTATTGATATAATACCTGTCGAGTATAACATAGAAACAAACATTTGTGCAACACTTGATATTCTATTTACAAAGATATAGTCGACATATTGTCATGACACTTATTTTACTCATTTATTTTTCGTTCTTTCATCGTCAATATCTGCTGTTATCAGTATGTCGCTACTCTAGTGTGTACTTCTTACAATTCTGTTTCACTCGAACAGCATTGGATTGTGTCTGTATGCATGTTATTAAGAGACATGAAACAGCAGACAGTTAAAAAGGTTAGAAAAGAATATATATGCCATTGAAATATAGTATGTAGGAACGATTAATCTCCCAACTGTCGCTGATCAATGGACCCATGAATTCACTGTAGATTTCTGTCTCAAAATATAGAAATTTGCTCTGAGTACGAAGAACAAATTGGGTCACCTCTATCAAAACTGTTCATTTCTTTGTTTCATTCAGTACCTCCAATTAGAATATTTTGAATAGTCATGTTTCATATTCATTAAGTTTCGTAGTGGAAATTGAGAACGAACAATACACATCAAGATGAGTCCTGGTCTCCATCAATTAAATGTTCAGTTATGAATAAAACATCCTTGACTACATGCAAAGCTTCCGTTAGAAGTGTACAAGTACCATTGAATTTTTACATAACTTTAAAATAAATTCAAGTGCTTACATTGAGACTGTTAAGATTAATAGCAATCAGTGAAAAACAACAGAATAGTTAATGCATTCACGAAATTTTGATTAATATGAAGATTATTCTTTTACACAAGTTTTATGATTGATTATTCAATATATTTATTTGTAGATATTCATCAAGATTTGACAGCGGAAAATTTTCAGGCAATAATGCAAATGTTCCGTAGGTCGCCAATTTTAACTGCTCCATGGAAGAACCATTTTCAGGCAAGTAGATTCTTGAATGAACATCCATCAACGCAGAATACTGACGATAGCAAGGAAACATGTGAAGTTGTCAAGGATCATTCATATGATCTATTAGCAAGTAACTACATAAAGCGCTTCACTTTAATGAATTTGTTTATTTTCCGTCTGAAGGTCAAACCGGAGAATATAAAACACGTATTCTGGATATTACTCGTATCCAAGGCGCTCGAGTCCTTGGTTCTTTGGTCAATCAACGACCACGTCGTGTTGATACGCATCACCATATCGTTCCCGACTTTTATGCTCAAGCTATAAAAGCTACCGGTGGAGATCCATCAGGTTGGCCAACACCAAAATGGTCTCTACAGTCAGCCAACGAACAGATGTCTCTTTTGGGCGTGGAAATTGCTTTCGTTTCTATCACAGCTCCAGGTACCAAGATTTATGAAGGAAATACAGAAAAGGGTAGAAATTTCGCTCGGAAGTTGAATGAATTTTCGTCGAATTTGGTTCAACAAGATCCTGCAAAATTTGGATTCTTTGCTTCACTTCCATCGTTAATCGATATCGAAGGTGCTATTGCCGAAATCGATTATGCTCATTCAATTCTCAAAGCTGATGGATTCATACTATTCACAAGCTACGACTATGATAAGTATCTTGGTCATTCATCTTTTCGACCGGTATGGACCAAATTAAATGATATCAATTCTGTTATTTTTATCCATCCAAGTGAAGCACCTACAACAATTGTCAATCGTTACATGCCACAGCCTTTCGTTGATTATCCTCATGAAACCACTCGAACAGCTGCGGACATTGTTCTCAGTGGTACTCGTGCGGCATTTCCTAACCTCAAGATAATATTGTCGCATGCCGGTGGTACACTTCCATTTCTTGGCAAACGATTAGCTGGTGCTGGATTGATTCGATCGTTGAAGTGCCCTCTAGGTCCCCGACAAATCTTGTCTGACTTACGATCGTTCTATTTCGATACAGCTTTATCATCAAGCGTTCCTCAGCTTAAAGCACTTCTCGAATTTGCTGATCCATCAAAAATCCTATTTGGAAGCGACGTTCCATACGCATCCTTCCCATTGTCATTTTATATGACCAAATGTTTTGATTCTTTTTTCAAAAAGAACTATAGCAAGAACAAACACAACGATATATTGACTAATATCAATCGAAACAATGCTAAAGCTTTATTCATTCGGAAGATAACAGATTGATGAATAATTGACAAGTTTTTATAAATTTTTCATCTCATTTCCTTTTTCGTATGTTTACATAGGTGCATTCCAAGTCACGAGCTCAGCAATAGCAATCTTACCCGTTGAAAAAACTATGAAGAACGAATAAATATAGTATCACATACCACTATCAGAAAAGGGATTAGCAATTACATTGAACACGTCTTGATTTACACCCATTGAATATTCACTAAACGTTTTCCAAGAAGTAAGTTACTATTCAAATTTTGTTACATAGTAGCTTGTTTCTTCGAAAATAAAGTTAGCACTCATAGTTCAGCTGAGAAATGTGTTGCCGAGCTGGATAGTCTGCTTTCGAATTTAGTTGTTAGCCTTAAAATAATTTTATATTAACACCAAAAATAAAAAGCAACGCAACTCATATGATATTTTATCAAAGGCTTTACAATCTGAATTGGTTCGTCTGTCAGACACTATTAAAAGAATATAACTAAAACTCCGTCTATCATGCATAATATTTAGAAAGAGTGATAAATTAGAAGACTATCGAAAGAAATCCGTAGAATAGCTGAATAAAACTCAAGCGTATGAATACCTACGAAAAGATGATTCACTATTTGATTCATTTCAACACAAAAGTAGATGTTTATTGGACTGAAGACTGGCTAAATGGATTACTCAAAAATGTAATGAATAACAAAGCGTCAATCTAAGCTAAGTTTAATAACTTATTTACACTACCTAACGAATACAAATAAAATTGTTGCTCTTCTCCATCCTATTATTGCTCTCTAGGAACATTCAAAAGTAAACAAATCTGAATTTTTTCATGATTTACTTCGACTGTTATTTGATTGTATGATTTCAAAAACAACTGGTACTTATGGTTTAGAATAAATTGAAAAGTTAAAAGAATAGTAAAGAGTATACACTAAGAGCCTTTAATTTTTACAATCTTTATTCTATAAATCGAAAAGCTACTCATACGGAATAGAATCATGAATATTTCGAAATACTTAACGGACAGTATGAGCTCACAAATATTCTGAAACATTCGTCGCGTTTTCCACTGTTGTAATCTACTGAATGAATTACTCTTTCTATGTAAAACTTTCATTTTCCTATTATTCATTGGATTAACCGAATAGTATTCAAGTTTATGGCAGTTTATTCAATAAAAAAAGAGTATCAAGAATATTGAGTAATATACAGTTGATATTATCTCTTTCATGAGTACCTATATATATATATAACTTTCGAGTCATGAATCTTCTCATAGAATGAGGCAACAGTATTGAGTAAAGACTTCCGTAGAGAGTATCATTTACCACGAATTTTGTCTAATATTTCTTTTAACTGACCATGTAAAAGATAAGAATGAAAATCTTATGATTATATTCATTTTTCATTGAACTGTCATGAAGAATTAATTTATATGAGTAAATTTGATTACGTTTGATTTAATTCCAATACAAAGAAAAAACTACATACTACCCGTTTTTATTTGTTCACGTTTCATGTCATTACAGTCCATTTAGGTGTCCGATTGTTTCTTATTTAAGATATAATTTTTAAGTATGACTGATAGAATGGAAAAATCGAATAATCTATAAAGCTTCCAATGCACATAATCTTAAAACGTCTCAGTTTTATTCAAAATTAAACAGCTAATTTTTCAAATATCAATGCTATATTCGTAGTGAAGTAAGTTTAAGAGTTTTGAATAAGTTTCTGTTAGATAGTTACGTTTACCTAACTCTTTATTTGTTTAAACCAACACCAACTAGAATCACTTCAACAACTCTAATTTTTCTTCTTATCCAACTTCACTTAGGTTTCTTGACCAATAGAAGATATGAGAACAAAGAGATAAGTAGTGGTCGCACATAGCGCCACTACCTCACAGTTTCGATTGGTGAAGATATATATCGGAAATTTGAAAGTCAAAAAGAGCGACCAAATATTATTTGCTTCTAACTTCGAATCACTCATTGCATCTATCATAGGTCTTTTAAGATTTTGGGTGATTCAACAAACTCGGAATGGTTTTCCATCGGTGTCTATCATTACTCTCAGTCACTGTATCAGTGTTCTCTTATTTTGACACCGAAAAAGGATAAAATAAGAGTTTTTATTATCAAAAAAGAGAGAAATATTAGAAAGTATATTAGGGAAATTTTTAAAACTTTGATTTGATTAAATAAACAGAAGACTTGGTACTAAATTCCAATTTTTTTTTCTAAAAAACGAAGCCTAAAAACCGAATTAAAATTAATCAATGCATTCTCTTTTGAACGATTACTTTTCATGTAGACTAAGAGCTTTCAGAAAATTTGGTGTGTGTATGTATTGTATGACTAGCAGCTACACCTGTCGGAGATGATACAGAGTGTTCTGATAACAACACCCGGATTATCGTTGAAATATTATAGTAAAATCTCTGAAGAAAGAGCAGCATAAGAACCAACCACGGAAATTGTTAGTTTTCATTATTACTAAAAACAAAATTGTGCAAATCCTACATTAAAAATAATAATAATCAAGACGCTTCACAGCATACTAATGAAACGTCTTATTCATATTTTATATTAGACTATATAGTATAATATTACAGATTTTTCTGAAATTCCTATTTTTATAACGTGTCAGAAAAAGTCAAACTTTTTTGCTTAAATCAGAACAAGTAGCAACACAACGGTGCGTCAACACACTTGATGTTTACTAACAGTTCATTTTCTCTGAATGTTTCTGCAAGAATATTGATTTCGAAAGTTCTGTTGTAAGAATGCATCATTTTCGGGACAGTGAAAGTGAACTCTACTATGATAGGAAAGGGTACTCGTTTTCATTGTTTACTTAGTTTTAATCTTGTTACAGTCTGGCATTCTGAATCAATTAAATCACTCAAAAGAAACGGGTAAAATAAGATTAACATTTTACTTTACTAGTGTATGCTTTTAAAACAATCAACCGAATTTTTTTAACGATCGCTCACATTCACGAACGATAAACTTTATTTCATATTTCAAACATGTAGACCATATTAGTATGCCACGTGAAAAATGTAGATTTGAAGAAGTGTTTCTATAATATGAAATGTGCTACTGGTAATTTAGAAATTAGAAGTTCATTCGGTTACAAAATTATTTTTATGTTATCATATGTTTTCTTCAGCATTAAGTATATAGCATAGGATCACAGGACTCAATTTCTTAAATAAGAGGGATAATGCTGACAGCTTCCACTAATCATCGAGTGTTTTGAGGGTCATCGAAAAATCGAGATACTTCTCTAACTTTCATTGCTGTTTATGTTTCACATCTATCAGAATTAGTGATGTATCAATTCCCTAAATCATGCTTTGCTGTCACAATATCTAGTATCATTGGAAATAAAAAATATTAATAACTTTTTCAGAAGTAGCTCGAATAAAGATAATTTAAATAAACTAGTTCAACAATTCTCAGAGGTAAAAACTAATAGGACTATGAATAGATTTGGCTACTGAATATCTCTTATGCAATTCATGTCATCATAGATTGGCCGATATTGTAACAGGAATTTTTAATATAGCTAATATGTCCGAAATTATGCAGAGCATCACAATATGCATCAACAAAACAATTCAATTTTGAAATATTCTCAGTACTTTGAAAATGCACAAGAAATGATACATCGAGTAGAGAGACAACTGAACATGCCTATATGAGGCAGAAAACTTATATTAGTCTAATTGGTTATAGACATTTGACAGGATCATAAACTTCTAATTAAAATTCACTAAAATTACTAGAAATTTGTCATATTCTCGAAATATATCCGATGTATCTTCTGTTAGTCCTGTCAGTGACGCTGAAACAACAGGTCGTGATTAAAACTGACTGTTTGTGAAATATTTAGCGATTCGTTTGGACTTCATGTTACACAACTCAAGCGGTTTCAATTAAAATATTCTGATATTCGGGTAACATTTACTTGGACCATGATGATACCGATGATTCAATGCGTCATTGGCATCTATCACATTCTTATAACTATCGATGGAGTCATTGAAAGTAGGTTTGCTATGTGTAACAATGCATCGTGCGCATGTACAAATGCATGTTTACCAATTTATTTTGTCAATAGTTAGAAAGTGCAAGAATGTCAAAACGAAAAAAACAAAATTTATTCTTTTGAAATATCTGAAGTATGTTGGCATTGAAACGAACAACATTCAATTAACATCCATTAGTAACTTTCGTCACATTAAGGTGTACAGTGGGCGAGCACTGATATTCTTCATAATACTCTGGCATTAAATAAGCAACTAAACAATGCCTACCAGTACGCAAGCGGCTGCTGCATTTTTACCTCGCAATTATTGCCTAACAAATCAAAGCTCGGTATGACAACTGAATATATTTAAAATGCACACATCTTGTATCTACCTCCTCTTATACAGATCGAATAAAAAGTCGAGATGCCTGTTTCTGTTACAATATGAATATTCTAGTAGTATTAAATTTATATAAAATTCAAATGCCATTGATAGTTAGCCATAAAATGAGATTTGTAAATCGATCAGTTGTTTTAAACGAGAGCTTTCATACTCCATGTATTACGCATCACATGCCTATTGTAGTCCACTTAAACGAGTATCCGATGTACACGATATGGCTTACTTACAACATTATTGTATTTAGCATGCTTAGTTAAACATTTGCTATATGTGAACGTCCCAGTAACTTCTTATTGATTACATGCACCGTAGATCAGTTTATTTAGGTAATTTGTTATAAGAAACAATAAAATACACAGAGCGTTATATAAAGGAACGGCACGTCTCTAGATATTTCTTTCAGAGAGATTTCGCACCGTCCAATATAGACATTTCAGAATAAATTTTGATAAAAAAATCTAGTCACTATCTGCCTGATGGACCATTGGAATATGCTCTGCATTTGATAGAGAAGCTGTATCTTTTGTAACGGTATTCCTAGCTTTTCTTATTAGAAAACATTAGTCAATGTTCATCACAGATGTACTCGTACATATTAACCATTAGCGCTTTCCATCATATCTATATAAACAGCTGCATCTCTCTTGGAGATCTTGGTGTCCTGGTGACTAATATATGATTTTTATACTAATGTACAACTGAACTGTGATATGCTTTGTGTTCATTAGACTGAAAGGATAGGGTCTGGCAACCTTAATTCACTTGTGTCTGTCAGTGTGTCTGTCAGTGTGTCTGTCTGAGACAGGCACAGACTTTGGTTTTCGAACCTGTCACGTGCCAGACAAGCCGCTTACAGTAGACAGGCTTCATGTTTATAATTATTTCCAGATTTTCATAAAAAAACATCATTCTTCCCAGTCAGTCAAAAATAGAGAAAAAAATTCGTTTTTACGCGTTGAAATGTGCGCTTTTAACGTTTTGTAACGCGTTTTCGAGCAAAAAACGACGTTTAAACGCTTAAACAGCGTATATAAACGCGTTTTTTCCATTTAGAAGACAATATATCGCGTTTATACGCGTTATAATGTGCCCTTTTAACATTTTTCGAAGCATTTTCAAGCGGAAAAAAGCTAAAACAATGACTATAAACGCGTTTTTTGCCGATCTTTGACTGCCTGGATTGGAGTAAGATATGTAAATATAAAATTGTAATACGAAGAATCTTTGCTCTGGAGGATGAGAAATGACATTTTATTAGTTTGACTCAACACAATCATTGACTAGTAATAGACTGTTACTACATTGCTAATTCTGCATTTATATATTTAGCTTATCTATCTGTTTTTGTAAATTACTAATCGCCATGTTTTGTTGACTACTATTAAAATTCGGCATAAAGCGTTTCTCAATTCTGATATTCCTGTGGCGCATTTATACTATTATAATATGGGCGTACTAAAGATGTCCTCGTTAGCTAGCGCATAACATTCAGTGCAAAACGTTTCACTCGAAAACAGTTTTTTTAATGTTATTTTTTTCTTTTTTTCTTTTTACTCAGCAGTTACATATCGCATTAAATCAATCAATCTTTTGCTAAATCATGTTATTTTGATATCCGCAACTTCATTGTCTTTTTTATATCGACAGTTTCCTACGTTTAGTAAATTATTATTCTCATATTATTATGTGAAAGCAAAGTACTGCCCAAACAGACCAGACCTAGGAAAAGTAGGCCTGCTTGAACCACTCCTAGCCATCACGAATTTCTGAACCATGTAGCTTTGTTGATAGGTAAGACTCAACCTCCCCCGCCTTAAGTACCTTTGAGCCCCCTCATTTCTGTCTTTCCTTTTCACTTTTAGTGCTTTTACTTAAAACTTTTCATTTTCTTCTAATTCTTACCTTGGTTTCACTTTTTCCCGCCCCCTTACACGTCCTCCTTCAGCTTATCGATCGATCTCTTCAAGCATTTCATCACCAACTTGAGGCGCAAATAACCGATTTGTCTGTTGTGTCCATGCAATTCTCCTACACAGCATTGTCAGTGTAGGACTCAATGAATCGACTTTCCATGTCGATGAATGTTACTTTTGTGTGTATGAGCGAGTTTGTCCGTTATTTCTTCATATCTCATATTCAAATTTATGTTCACATGGCTTCAACTGAAACAATGAGTAACATTAAACTGTGATAGAATCCTTGAAAGTACAGACATCGTCACAGTTTTCAAAAGTACAGCTTTCCTTAGGATCGTATATTTAAAATATTTAAAAAAATGCTTTTCAAAGAACGATACATCTCTGTTGAAAATTTTTCGTAGTGGTGAAATATTGATTTTATATGCCCATCTTGATTAATATCTCTAGCGTTCACTTGTACTTCTCCAACTTCCCCGATGCCGTGGGCATGTGGAACTGCGGTGGAAATCAGACTATGAAATGTTTCAAGATTTTCTAAGTAGTTTGTTTTATCTCTTATTCAAGAGCGCACCAAGATATCTCAAACATTATTATGATTTTCTTGTTGATACTGCACATTACAGGGAAAATTTTATAAAATATGAGCATTAGTACACTTGCAGATTTGGCATAAAGTGGTATCTAAATCATTGAAATAATGATTAAACTAATCTAATACGGTATGAAAGAAAAAAGGGCGAAAAAAAATTTGAATAGCTCAATATCTTCGTTGATCAAAACATTTTGTAAAAAAATTACAAAAGAGATACTTATTCAGAATAGCACCGACCTATGACTTTGCGTTATCTCTACAAAAACATTTGCCAAGTGTCTAGGTCATATATTAGAGTGTTATTAGAAATATTCAAGTATAAGATACTGATATTCTTTCTAGCTGAGAGTCACATAAAGAAAATATTATGGTTATATCCTACTGATACATCTCTACAAAACGCTATATTTTATTGTTATATATAGTTTTTGGGATTTGTTTTTTCGAAATGGTACCGCGGCAAGTGCTCTTGCCTCATCTAAATAGCACATTTGTATACGTAAGATAGCATATATATGGAAATTAATATGACTTTCTCATCACAATTAATTAAATTTTATGAACATAAAGTACACAACATAGTCATAAGATAATATATAAACAGAAATTTTCCAAACTATCCCAAGATGTATCATTTTTATGGAAGAAACGCTACAGCTTTAACGTATTATACACTAACTGCACAATAGGAAAATCTCACTTCATTCGCTAAAAATAGTATGACGGAGTCTTTTTCATTGTTTACTATCGACTTAGAATTATGTACCAGAACAAACTTCCGTGCGGGAGATTCAATGGGACATCAAAGAGTTACCAGAAGTACACTCAGGAGCTGGCGGTGATTCGTAAGTTTCTGTTTCCAGAAATTTGTACTTCTTTAAAAATCAATTTTTTGAGTTTTTAGAACACCTAGTCAATCGTCACTACGTAATGTACTTATCGGCGTTTTGCTTATGGTGGCCTTCGTCATAGTAGTTGCCTGTGTTACAGTTCCCGTTCTGTTAATATTCTTTTCAGGTGAGTTCTGCAGGATGAAAAAAAGCTCTAAAAGACGATCGCCAACACCACGTTAAGTCATAGGTGAGATTAGTAAAACTCGATAAAATTCAAGGAATATCAACTATGTATTGTGGTAGTCAAGACCTTGACTAGAGGTTATATTCTATTCGGTGCGAATCATCGAATGTATTATTTATTTTATTCAGACTAATAAAATATGGTCCTTATTTGTGTCACGATTCCTAATATTCAAATCTACAGTATTCTCCAAAATTTTCAAAAACCAGCAACTTATAATGAGCGGAGCAGCAGTTTGTGTTTCAGATACGTTAAATATTTCCTGTTTTACACTGAAACGATCCGATGACTCCTTGTCATTCACCTGAAAAAAAATAGCTCCAATCCGTATATCAGCTAAACCGTTACCATAAAAACATCTTTTTTTTAAACGAATTGCATATTATGAAAGTCCGTGCAGTTTTCTATCACACTTTATAGAAGAGACTCTCAAGTCCAGATTTCCACAGACTTGATTTTTTTCAATATTATAGATAGATATTTTTAATTGTATGAACGACTATATCCGTATGATGTATATAATGGTATAAGTTCTTTTCTATAGTTTATCGCTTTCGAATAATGATTTAAATGTAAAAAGAAAAAGCGAAAAAATGTGAATTTTTTGTACTTGTCGATTCAGAGCAAGTTCATTGTATTCAAATTATTTTTTAACCTATAAATGCAAGAAAATAAGCATATAGATAGGATGACAGAGAATTTCACGTTCTATCAGAATCTGCAACTACTTTTTAAAAAGGTATTTCCATAGTGATGAAAAATTATCAAAACTAGTTTTGATAACAGTGGAAAAAAGCAAGCCTGTGGGAATCTGAATTTGAGGATCCCTTCATTCTACTCAATATGTTTTGCTAATACATCAATGTAAATAAGAATGTACATAAAAAGGGTGATAGAAAACTCCACGGGTTTTCAGAATATGTGATTAGTTTAAAACCAATGTGTTTTTATGGTAACGATTTAACTGATATACGAACTGTAGCTATTTTTTCTAAGGGAATATTTTCCGCCAATATTGATTTTTTTAGAGCCATAATGGTGTCGAATACCGACCACCATTACAATCTTCGTTGTTATTTCTTGTCATGTTAGCTTAAAGTGAATCGATTAGTAAACGAGCATTGTGCATATTTTTCAGAAAAGAACTAGCCCAATCAAAAACATTCATTGAGAACTGCTTGTAACTAGTGTACTTATTTTCACAATCGACTTTTAAGTTAATCACGATCACATAATCTCACAAATACAAGAGAATGGGACTAGCCTTAATTCTGTCAGAACGTTACTCAAATGTTCTATTGTATCTTCCTGTTGACGAAGATATCTTTTTGTTGGATTGAAGGGGCAAAGACAACAACCACATCAACGACATCAACGACATCAACGACAGCAACAACAACGACAACAACCACAACTACAAGCACCACAACCACAGCCACAAGCACCACAACAACGGCGACCACAAGCACCGCGACAACAACAACTAGTAAGGCATATTTTTCAGTTTTAGTCCTTGAAATACTTGCTCAAAAAAGATTTAACTTCAACAAAATTTTGTCGGGCTTTCGGACTAAAATCTGAAACCTACATTATTCATCCTTTATCCTTGGCAAACTAGCTCAATACAGATCACGAGAAAAGAATTTCATAAAGTGAAATAACTGATTTCAAATATATTTATTACGTACACTATCTATTCGAAAGTATTTTTTATGGTAGCATACACAGGTTGTTATTATTTGTAAAAACTACGACCAAAGAAAGGTAAACTATGGTATTGATTGATTTCGTGATCACCATGGGGTCACTGTGTATTAGAATGGAAGTTCTAAAATCTCACTATGACATTTACACTCATCTTTCCCTTTAAAATTATATATGTGCTCTAACAAATTTGCAGTATCGTAGTTCTGCTATTCCAGATTAGTTCAGTGTGAAATAATGCGACTTGATTTTAAATCAAGCAAACAAACAAGACAAATTATCTCATACTAGTCAAGAAAGTAATCATTGATTTATATTTATTTCGACAAGTATCGAAATTGTATATTGAGACCGTGATACATAATTCTCCAGAACAAAAACAGATTTAGTGAGAGTTTCACAATGGTTTTCATATAGTATGAGAGGGTGATAAAATGAAGCATTGAAAGAAATCAGTTCATTTATCTATATTAGACAATTGTTTAAACAAAGATTTGCATCACTTGAGTTAAGGTGGGGGAAAAGTACTTCTACCTCATGAAATTGGAGCATGACAAGTAAAACTTCTGACAAAATAAAATATCGACTATTGCAATGAGACAATTGAGTGAATGCAAACTATAACTGAAAAAGTTGTAATTGTTGCTTTTTCTCATAACTATACGAAAACCATGTTTATGCCAAAAACCTCACAGTACAATTTTATTCAAGCATATGGGTACTAGAGAACTATTCTAGCTTGTTTCTTTATGATTTGCTTTCGAACATATACTACACTAGTTGATGTCCATCTCAGCTCAAATTCGTATGAAGCAACTCATAACTATTCATTTATAATATCTCAGTTATAAATTTAATGAATCAAAACAATTTACTTAAAAATTTCTCATTCACACTGCCTAAAAAACAAAATGATCATAAACGTTCAGAAATCTTTGGGTTTTCTTGATAAGACTATTGCATGTTGTATCCCCTATTATGTTAATAATAGTAATCAGGATGTATTAAGACTGTAGAAGGATTGTTCTTACTCTTCAATTTATCGTGAAATCAGCCTTGCAAATTGCAAATTTGTATAGTTGAAATATCATTTTTACAATAAAATTTCCGAAATTTTCAGAGATTCTCGAACCTCCTGCGATATTTCAAAAATATTATAATCTCTAAATTTTAGTTTTGCTCTATGTTGTATTGTGATGTAGTGTGGCTTCGTTATTGTTTTTCTCTATCGTTGTGTTTTCGTCTCATCTACTTGTACGTATCATAACTTGGTCACAGTTAGGAATTTTTCCTTATTTTTTTTTCGACGGATAGGTGAATCTTTTCTCTACATATTCATGTAAAAATTATCAATAAACAACCATCCAAACTCGCTCAATCGTGTCTTTTGTAGCGGGACCCATATGTTGTTTGCAATTACCCCACATGGGGCAATTGCAAACATTGACTGTATAGCATGGGGTAATTCATATTCCCAGCTATTTTACATGGAGTCACTAAAAACCACTCTTCTTATCACCTGGATAACATCCAGGACTGATTTTTGCACGTGTCGATACATAATGTCAGTCTCGACAGACGGTAAGAATATCCGACTAAGATTCGTGAAGAAGAAAAAATTATAAACAAAATAGTGAATTGAAAAAAAATTGAAAAAGTTTGCATTTACTCCACTTGGGGTAAGTGCATACATATACAGAAAGAATGGGGCAATTGCAAACAGCTATGTAAAATGGCTGAGAATATTCAAATATTATATATGTCAGTTTTTGATGAATCTGTGGATGCCATGCACATCGTTCCAAGACAAAAAAGGTAAATA
>OENM01001518.1:4711-32578 GCA_900239745.1 Rotaria magnacalcarata | reverse complement strand
ACAATTAATACTTCATTACAGGTATGAGCAAATAAGTAATGACCTAATTATAGATTTTGGAAATTACAGTAGATTTTTTACATGAGCTCTTTTAAATTATTTTGGTAAGCCTAAGGGATATATGTGAGTTCCGCATTTTAGCCCCAAAGGGGCTGCGCTAACAAGCTTTTTTTAGAGGTTTCCCCCATGTTTCAGGTACTACAAGGGGTGCACGTCGAGAGTCGAGTGAATTGACACTAAACTGGAGGAGGAGCCTATAAACTGAGATTAACTAAGTTGCTTTTGTCTCTCGTTTCATTTGTAGTATAGTTACTATATGGAACATCTGGCCGAAAAGACCGCATATAGAATGTATCGAATGTGAGTCATGACAAATTTGGTTGGCATGATCATATTTGTAATATTTCGAACCATACTTCTGGCCATTCAGATACTATCTGTAACGGCCAGCACTATGATCATCGCTAGTTAGAGAACATGTTACGCATTGGTGTGATATCAAGCGTAGAGTGAGTCATACTCGTGATCTTTGAGAGTCTTTAAGTAGTCATTTAGATCAACAGAGTGGTCATTGGTGGCAAATGTTACACACAGATATACACTGATGAATTTTGTGCTTCTATATCGTAGCCTTTCAGCCTTGCGAATATTTTAATTATCCACATTCAAGAAAGAGTAAAAAAATAGCAGAAGCATGATCAAAAACATGAAAGCCGGTTAAGCAAATCAAGTAGATCATTATTTAGTTTTGATGGCGTTGTATTACTGGGATTGAGTAGAAAATAAATTTGATTTTTTATTTCTGCTAAATAAGTTTATGTTGTTTTGTATAAGTTGTAGAATAGTTGGATGATTATAATTTGTTTTTGCGCAAAATATTTCATCATCAACATGGTATGTTCCGATGATATGAATTGATGTATCTAGTTTTTTTTCTTGAATTACATAAACTTTGAAATAGAAGTGGAAATAACCCGAAAATATTAAACCATCGAAATACTCATCAATGAAACAGGTAGCATGGCATGTTTGTAGCGGACAAGTAATTTTACCAGTTGAATTCTCATATTCTGTATAGATTAGACAAGTAGTGATTGATTCATTAAGTTGAACAACTAATGTATTAGTTTGTAGTCTCAAATTTATACTGTAGAGAAGGCTAAGAATGCGTAGTGTATTACATAAATTTTAATCTTAACCATGGTGAAATTCAAGAATCGTATGTATTTACCAAACTAAACTAATTTTCAAAAAAGAAAATTTCTTCTTTAATCTATATATAATGTAGAGATTCTAGAAATAACAAGTTTTAATGAGGACTATGATCAAAGTTTATACTAGCTGATGAACGTCCTAGAAAGCAATAACTATTTTCAACAGATTCGATGAAGCATTGTAGCTCACTGGTATCTATGCATATTGTTTCACTTGAAATAATGCAACAATTACATTTATAACATTGACGAAAATCGATTTGATCAAATCTGAAAAAATCTTCGTTCAAAATTTGATTTATTTTCATTGTTCGAGCAATTTTGGCTGTGTCTCATCAAACTGTATGAGACATCTTGATCCCTCACATAGACTAGTTTTTCCACGATGAACAGAAAGATTTCTGAAATTTCGACTTCCTCATTATGATCTCTCAGAAACTCATGCTCATCAATAGACTTAATGGTATTTATCAAATTTACCTCAATGTCAATTTTTATTAAAGTGAATATTTACTTTTATTGTACTCTTTGCTGCTACGGAACAATTATTTTTATTATGCATGACAAGTGCAACACTGTTCATTGCTGAATGTGGTGTAGGATTTTGCCAGTAGCTCTCATCGCATCCAAGATTGGGTATTATGGTAAGACGAATAGGATTAAGAAAATTGACCTTTGCTGATAATGATACCTCGCGAAAATCTGCATCATACGTATAATTTTTATCGACACTCTGAATAGTGGAAGTTAGAACTGGATCGATGCGTACTCGTACAGATACAAAGAACTGTTGTCTAAATATCTGAAAATTGGTTTTTCAATTGTGTCTCTATGTAATCAAGCGTCGCTTTAAAGTCCATTGTTCCGAGAGAACGTGCTGTGTTGGTGTGTTATCAGCAATGACTTGTAATTCGTTGAGATGAAACATTAGCTGTTTGATATTGATAACATCTAATAGATTATTAGTTCCTATAGTGGATGTTGAAGTTTTATCGATGCTTGCAGTAGTCGGCAATGAGGTTTCTGTTGTTGATGTAAACTCACTCATTGGATTAGTATTTTTTGATTTCTCACCTCACCTAGCGTGGTTGCACGATCAGGGCAACAATTATTACCAAAATCGAGAAAATAATAACGAACAGTATTGTATGTAACCAAGTTTTCCCCTTGATATTGTTCATAGACATTGTCTTTACAGTGTCAAAATCGCAACAAGAAAACTAACAGAAAATCGAGCCTATAAGAATCTTATAAAATTTCTTACAGTAGATTTACATACATGTTATAACTACTTATGCAGACTCAAATTTCTTGCTATTTTATTTTTCTTCGTACTGAGAACATAATGTTTGACAACTGCTAATCAGTTCGCACAAAAATAGATTCGTAGAATTTCGTAAATATTTAATTCTGTGATGCAGATAATCTTAAGACGAAAATATCGAAGGAGTGAGATTTTCAGCATAAATAACGTGGAGAAAACATCCACCAGATACGCTTACACTAGCAATCTTTATTATCGAGTATTTCCTATCGTGTATTTTAATTTTTCAAAATCATATCAAGTTTAACACATGCACTACTGAATCATCATTTAGCGTATCATAAGTAAACGAGCCAGAAGATATTAATTTTTACCGAATCGATCAAGATAACACTTGATTCAAGCCACACATCAACGATGCGAGGTTCTTCACTATGGTTAAAGTTGATTTTTTTCTGAAACTATCTCCTAGGTGTGGAACAAGAATATTATTATTTAGAACTAATTTTAGTTTAATATCAATAAAATATCAACCAATTCAAGATAAACGATAATAAAGAATGATTAGAATCCAATGACGTCCTTTGAAGTGTTCAACTTTTCTATGACTAACTAAGACGACTGGAATAAAATACAAGCGTTAACAAATATATTTCATTTGAGTAGTGTGATTTCATGTGAACCCTTCCATAATTGATCTTTTTCTAGCTTCACAGAATCATGAACGTGACCAACTTCAACACAGACAAATTTCGAAAAATTATGTTCACCAATATCAACAGATCCTTTGGCCTTTTCTTGCCAAGGATTCCATACGACAATATCCGATGTTGTACCCGAACCAATCACTTGAATACAATCATTGATAAGAATAGGATTCGCATTTTTTCCACCATCGTTATAGACACGATCAGTTTCGCTTGTAAATTCTAGAGTCTTATTGGTTTCTGTTTTAGTTTTGCTTCCATCGACTTTATCCGTATATGTTACATTATTTAAACCAGATCTAAATACAAAAAAAAACAAATAAGTTTCAATAACAGTAGAGAGAGTGAAACATGAAGCTATACATAGTTGTTGTTTTTATATCATCAACAGTAAAATATGTATGAAATAATGAAGTAAATTCGAATGTATGATTATCTTCATTATGTACAGTTAATTCTTGATAAAATGATTTTTCTTTCAGACGAATAGTAAGTGTTAAATTGAATTTATGTGGCCATATTTTCAATGTATCTTCATCATGCAAAAGATGTAATTCAACACTGACATCGTCATTTGTATTTGTTTTTCCTAAACGCCATGTTTTAACACGAGCGAAACCATGTTGTGGTAACGGACCAGGTCCGAATTGAGGCCATACAATAGGTATACCGCCACGAATAGCTTTTCCTGGTGCAAATATAGCTTTATCGCTAGAATAAAGCAATCATCAAGAAATGAACTATATCGAGAAAAGAAAATCAAACCTTAGAAACAAGATTTGTTTATTGTTTGTAGTCCATGAAAGAACATGTGCACCATATAATAATATTTCCACAGACGCAGAACCATTTGAATTTGTCAGGCGAAGTGCTGGAAAGCCAGTTTTATATTCAAATTCAGTAATCGACATGAGAAAAACTAAAATAATACGAACTATATACTTGAATCAGTGACTTCTAATTGATAAAATAACGACTTGTATTTACTGGATTTTACCTGCAAATGATTGATTGGCAAGGAAGCTCCATCTTTCTACTCGTATAAGTCGAACGAACTAACGAATCAAGGTGAAACGAAAGAGAAGAAGAATAATATTTTCGTTTGACAAGATTCGTTGCAGCATCTTATCAATTAAAATGACAAGAACAAGATACTCTCTATGAAATTCTTTCGATTGATGACATAAAATTGCATTTATTTCTACTCTGTTAAACATAAATCGATACACAAGTAATAGCAATATTCAATATAAAAAGCAAGGTTTTGGCAAATGATCTTTTTTAGAAATTTTCAATCGTTAGCAAATTCGTTGACATAGTTGCAATTAATTCTAAAATAGAATCCATATCCTCATAAATAAAAATGAAAAACGATTTCAACGATCTGATGTTTGATACAAAAAAATATTGACAATGAAGCTTTTCGAAAAAGTGAAAGATGAGTTCGATGCATTTCATCAATTACTGACATCTATTGATTATAACTCACATGCCAGTTATTGAGTCTGATTTATTATTACTCACCTATCGCAGTGGTCGCCATGTCAACACTTTAGGTCTTAATCGACTCGAATAAATATTCTTACAATTATATGTATTAAATGACTACAAATCATCAAACAGTAGGTCGTAGTCTTTTGCCAAATAATGAACGTGAACGTGATGCTCTTCTCACTATTCGTCAACAAGAGAAACGGTAAATTTAACTCCTAATCTAATTATATGCATGAGAATGACGTGCTTGTGTTCTCAATTAGATTACGACAAGTAGGACGTGAAGTTGATGCACCTTTCAGTTCCCGTCATGGTGAATATAGTGATATGTACAGTGAACTATCTGGTGAAAAAAATTCATATGAACAAGCATTCAATACTGAAAGTAATAATCAACATAACTCATAAAATTAAGATTTATTTTGTTTTTAAGAACGTCGAATTCAACAACATTTACAACGTATCAGTCAAAATGTTCGTTCATTCTCAAAAGATGTTCGCCATTTAAAACCAGATTTAACAAGTAAGATTTTCTTATCCCAATTCACATATTTTATCGTAAATTTTATGATCAGTGGTTAATAAAATTCGGAATTCAATCGAAGAAATCGAACAAGCAATTTATGCATCAAAAGAAGCATCTCGATTAAAGTAATTCTATCATTCGACGGATTCGTTGATCTATTTTTCAAATCAAATTATTATTTTTAAGATACGAAGAACTTATTGCTGAAGAACGTTTACTATCGAATGAAGTACAGTCGTTAAACGAGAAAATTGAATTATGGTCTAAACAACGGCCAGGTCAACAACGAAGTGAATCAGTTCCACCACCGAGTGCGTCTGCACGTAAAATTGATGCATCTAATTCAAATCTTTTGCCTGAAATTATTGAATATGACGTAAGTAATTTTTCGCATATTCAATTATGATAAATTTTCTTTTGATTCATAGCGGTTTTTACTTGAACAAGGAGGAACAACAGGAAATTGGGATGAATACGATCATGGAACATTCTTACGGATTCGAAATAAATATAAGGTTGTAAACTCATTGATATAACTTGTTGAAAAATTATTAATAAGAATCATATTTTCTTATAGGGTGATGATAAATTTATTGATGAATCTATTGGATATTTGCCAACTAAAACTCGAGATGCAATTCTCGAACATGAAAATTGGTATCGACAATTCTTAAGTATAAGTAATAAACGACGTTTAGCATTGAAAAAATGGCGTGATGAAAGAAATGTAAGTTACGTTTTGATGCGTATTAAAAATTAAATTCTAAATTGAATTTTTAGCATGCAAAAGAAACAATTCTGCAAGAGGCTGAACAAACACATAATACTATTAAAGAAATCGATGATGCCATTCAGCGAACGCAGGCTAAAGAACAAGAAAGATTACGAACTGAAAAGGCAGCATTATTAGCTGCTTGGAAACAGGAACGGGACTTGAAAAAACAGCAAATAGACGAAGAAAAAGAACGAATCGAGATGAAAAAACAACAAGAAGAAGCAAAAAAAATTGCCGAAAAAGAAGATCAAAGAAAGTTAGTTGAACAGATTCGTCGTGAACGTGAAGAAACTGAACGAAGGGAAGAAGAACAAGAAGCAAAACAACGGCGTCTTGAACAGGAAATTCGAAAACGAACAGCAACTGTAGCTATTCGTAAATTTCGTGAAAGAGTAAAAAATCTAACATACAATCCATCCTTAGTTATTTCTTTCTTTCATAGGATATGAGTAATTTAGAGGACAAAATTGAACGTGATAGATTACAAAAACAGGAAGAAGAAGCTCGACTACGTCGTCTTGAAGCATCAAAATATCAAGTATCGTTGGACTATGATCCTCATCATTTATATGAACCAACACAAGCATGGACATCACGTAGTAAAACTCCGCGAGAAACATCTAAAGATACATCGGCTCCACCAAGTATCTTATATGTACCACATCGAGCAACTCCTAGTTGGCGTCAATAGCAAACTTTTGCTTCTCTTTTTTCTCTCGTCTGTAATAGTCAGATTGTAGATTGATTTCGATCAATCTACGCCAACAAAATTGATTAATTTGTACATTTTTTTATGTTAAAATAATACTAATAAATAGCTTTTTTTATAATATCGGTCGTATTGGATGAGTTAGATTATGGGAGAAATTTTCCGGATTGATATTGCATATCGCCATGATGGATGTTGATCATCACCTCTATATGTCGCCACATGTTTGAACTCGGTTTCAATTGGTTAACCTACAAACAGGAAAACAAGGAGACTATCATGTGTGTACACAAGCTCGTATATCTCTTGATGATTATTGTTTATTTATGGAGTGTTTTCTTGTTTGAGTCATCGACTAGAGAAAAAATCGCTTGTTAAAAACGATAAATATTAACAAGCGAATTGCATTCTTTTTTTTTTTCTTTTTTTAGATCTTCAATATTGCTAACTAATGGCTAGCAATTGTCAGTCGCGTACAGGTATGTTTGTGCTCGCATATATATATATATATTATCGGTCATCGATTGTCGTATGTTTGAATTAGTGGAGAACGAACAAAATGAGTTTTGATATTCATATTTTCGCAGTGGCGGCGGAGTCACTGAGACCCATGGGACTTGAGCCTTACTTGATTTTGTACTGATTATTGTTTTTTTTTATTCTTGCAACAAAGTAGGAGCAAAGAAAAGTATATTTTGATATTTTCTAATCTTCTTTTTTTATACTGGCCATTTTTATTTTTACTGACGTTCAATAGAAAGAAGACTTGTTTTCTGCTTGATGCTTTCATAAAACTCCACGGTACAAAAAAAATATTATGAGCCTCACCTAGCGTAATGACGCTCCGCCGCCCCTGTATTTTCGTCAATGAGATAGCCTGATGCATACATAGCAACTATAGATTTATCTCTTCCTATTTAATTCAGTTGTTCCACGCAGTTTCAAACTATTGGAGGAACTTGAGGCGGCTCAAAAAGGTCATCATGAAGGGTAAGCTCGCAGTCTGCTTCATTATTCTCAAGCAATACATTTGTACTATGATTATCTTAAGATCGGTATCATGGGGTCTCGAAGCAAACGATGATATGTCACTATCTCGATGGGTGTGTATGATCATTGGACCATCACGTGTAAGTTATGAGTCATCGATTCTTGAAATAAACAGAACCTTTTGTTTTAGACGCCTTATGAAGGTCGCATTTATACATTAAAAATTCATTGTAGTGATCGTTATCCCGAAGAACCACCATGCGTTCGTTTTCAAACGCGTATCAATCTAACGGGTGTGGCAGCTAATGGCTCGGTAAGAATTATTCGATCAAAAAAAGATATTGGCAAAAACATGACTCTATTTTTGTTTAGATCGATTCAAAATATATTCCAGCTCTTCGTAATTGGAATCGAGATTTAACTATTCATCAAGTGTTAACCGAAATTCGATCTAGCATGTCATCGAAAGAGAATGCAAAATTATCTCAACCATCGGAAGGAGCAGTTTATCCATCTCAGTGATTCTTAGCAAATAAATGTCTTTAATATAGACGCTCATAATTTTCTTATTGTACGATTTCGTTGTATGAGGCTATCACAGAAAAAGAAAAGGACTATAACATCAGTTTTGAACAGAAATCTTCATTAGATTTATGCTTATTCTTTTCTTTGTGATACCTCTTTTTCTTCTAAATGTGTATTTTTTTCTTGCCCGGATTACATCTAAAATCCTTTGTGTATTATTCTTTTTTTATCCCAAAAAGCTAAACTTCAAGTCATATGTTCTAGAAAATGAAGCTAACATTAACTCCATCAAAAAAAACGAATTCATCAACAGCTGCTGATGTTGATTCATCGTCAACATCAGATAGTGATGTTCGAATTCATGAAGGTTCATCTTATCAAGCTAATATTCCAGCGTTAGATCCAACGCCCTCACCAACTGATCATGAAGCTATTCCATTTTGGCAACCCAACAATTCTATTAGTGATAATGATCTCATCGAATATATTGACTTTGCACGTCGTAAACATCGTATGAGCGAAGAACAAGCATTAGCTGTATTACAGATTTGTAAATATAGAATTTCTACAAGTAAATTACTCATGCAACAATATACACCAGAAATCGATGAATGGACAGTCGAAGAGAAGTGTTTATTTGAACAAGCCTATAAATTCTATGGAAAAATATTTTCACGTATACGGCAAATGTTACCTGATAAAAGTGTTGGTGATCTTGTACGATATTACTATTCATGGAAAAAAACACGACTACATAGAAGTTTAATGGATAAACATGAAAAACAAAGTCAACTAATGCCCTATAATGACGATGAAGAAGATAGCGATGATGAAGAAAGAAATACAACATCGATCCCACTACCAACAAAGTAAATGTTTTAGAATCGGGAGAAAATTATCTAAAGAAAAAAAAAACGTAATTTATTCCTTTTTTTTCAATAGAGATTTGGATCATCGTGGTAAAATGGTCACTGATCAAACAGGTCTCGACGAACAAGAATGTTGTAATTGTGAAGTAACAAATATAAAGGATAGCATTGGACCTATGCATTCCACTCCGAAAGGTATTCTTTGCGATCAATGTTTTATTTATTGGCAAAATTCCGGTCTAATGCGACCTGAATTATTTCCAAGTAAATCGTCAATTAAAAAAATCAAGCGACCACCTAAAAATATGGCAGTCGATTTGGATAGTATACTAGCTGTGAATTCCTATGATAATAATCCAACGTCCAATACCGACAATAATGAAATAATCGATCCTATTGACAAGCTTGAAGAAGAAATACGCCAAGAATTAGCCGTTGTTCAAGCACACAATCAAACCATTGATCAACTAACAAATCAATGTCGTGACGGCATGGAAACAATGCGAATACCATTTCTAACATCATCATCATCGCCGTTCATGATTAATAATTCGAATTCCACCACAGTAACACCAACGTCAAATTGGACAACAGAAGAAATTCTTTTAGCTATACAAGCATTTGGAAAATATGGAAAAGATTTTGATGCTGTTGCACGTATTATTGGATCAACAAAGGCCATAGCGGATGTTGAATCGTTTTTTCTTGAATGTCGTGAGCGTTATCAACTTGATATGGTCGTAGAAATGCATTCGAAATCATTAACAAATGCGCAAAGAAAGCAACCTTCAACAGCTAATAATGATTTGAATTCCAACCGATCGAATACAAATGATATTGTCCTTTGTTAGTTAACTATTTAGATTGTCGTTTCTTGTTGTTAGTGTATATAACGAAAGAAAAAGTTTTTTTTTGTTGACTAGTTATTTGAAAGATGCAGGAAAAATCTTATTTTCATTTCAGATTTTGTATTTGATAACACAAACATCATGGAAGATATTATTATTTCACTTGAACCAGCATTTCATCGTGTCGAACGATTTATTTTATGGCATAATCGATATGCAAGTTCACTTGCATTTTTTCTTGGCCATTGTATTTTCTATGCTATAGCAAAAGCTGGTTTACGGCCGTTTTGTGCCGTTATGCTTGTTGTGTTAGTATTTCATGTACTTGATTGTCTAAAAAAGAAACGATCACATGCATTGGCGAATGGTGAAGAAAATTTGTCTGAATTAACCAAGTTCGTTTTACGCTCATATCGTCATGTACGTGAAACGCATGAAAAATTTAATACACTTAAAACTGACAATCGTGTAAAATATTCAATAACTATTATTGTTATTTGTCTTATACTTGCATATATTGGTGTGAAAATAAATGGTTTCTATGTATCATATGTAACTATGTTAATACTTTTTACACTACCTGCTATTGTTTATCATAAGTTAATACCGAAATTACTTCAACGTTTAGCACCCGTACTTGAACAACTCGATCAATCGATGTAAGTTAAAATACCGATTACTTTTATGTATTTTTATTGTCTTACAAAACTAGGGAATATAAACGACGTTCATTAATTGATCGAAAAGAATTATTGGTTAAAATCGATACATCTGCAAATAACTATGAGGACGAGGATGATGATGATGTTCGACGATTGAAACAACAGCATGATAGATTACGGCAAGAACAATCAGAAACAAATCGTCGTTCTCTAATTTCGACCGATGAAGAAGATCTCGATGACGATAATGAACTTAAACTAATTGAATCCAACGAAGAAAGTCAGACAATGTTCGATTTTCAACAACGATATAAAAATGAAATGGATAATAATGATGAAAGCGAAACCATACTAAATTTTCGACAATATCTTCGTAACGATACCGATGTAAACGATGTAGCTCTTGTACCAAAACAGACAAATATAAGTGATTCAAGTTTCGATATGGCTAGTGATTCATCATCATCGACTGCCGACGATGAATCATCTCGTATAAGCGAATTATATGCTAATGTTGGCGAACAATTCGATGGTAAACATCGTATTAAAATCAAAGGTGATGAATTCAAAATCAAAGGACGTCCAGCAAAGCAACGACCGAAATTAATGGATGCTCAATTTTTTCAATCAAACATGGATGGCAATAACGATAGATATATAAATGAACCATCGGCGCCAACATTAATTAATACAGCATCGAATATGCCGACTAATGAACCGGATTTAACGAGCTTCGATTTTCTCAATGATTATGAAGAAAAAGCATAATTGATTCTAGTTGTGTGAGTGTGTTTTTCTAAATTTTTGAGCAATACTACTCTTTTCTGTTTGTTTCTCTTTAATCTTTGGTGATTGCACTTTGTTTTCTGTACAAAAAGAGTGTTAATATGCGACATTTTCCGTTTTTTTTTTCTACTACTTCATGTTTCTTCGCCTATGTATATATAAAAACCAAAATTTTTCAAAAATTATCGATGAAAAGAATTTCTTTTGTACCTTATAACATGTCCTATGTGCCTATGTTCTGTTCTTTTTATACCTTATCATCCGTTTAGTGTCTGTGTGCGTTTGTTGTTCGTTTCAGTGAACAGTTTGTATTTTGAAAAATAAATTATAAAAACAACAACGAGAAATGCTTTCATTTGGTGCGAATTAAAGTCAATCCTGTTTTGTTTTTGCACTTTTTGTATTAATTTGCTTACCCGAAGGGATAGAATATGATACATATATGTCAAGTCACAGTCAAAAATAGCTTTCACTTGGGATTACTGTCTAAAGTAAGGTGTTGTTTTTTCAAGAATGATATTTGATATCCTCAGTTTGATTTCTATAAACTGCAATTAGAGAAACAGCTGATGGAAGCTGTGGGGTTCTCTGTTTTGTTTGCCGAGTTTATATTAATCGTGATTGACTAATGATCTTAGAAAACAAATGTTACATATCATTAATGCGGTGCGACGCACAGCATTTATGTAGTCCTGCGCGAGTTTACTTTCTTTCTTGTTTTAACTCGACGTGCGCATCAAATCTTCACAACTTGTGACTCGATGATCTCGATAACCCAACATCACAAAAAACTCGTTGAAACACAATATGAAAGAATCCACATCAAATATGTACCTTTTTTTCTAAATTCTTAAACTACTACCGTTCTGTCGTAAATTAACTCTCCAAAACAGAGTTTTGATCAAATTTTACTTTCAGATAATTAAAACGAAAATCCAAACACTAAAAGTTAGGCGCCCTAATATCAACACCGATAAATAAATATCATTACAAAAGATGAAACATCTAAACAATTAATAAATTTCCGAAATTACATATATGCTTCGCACCGCATTTCGTAAGCGAGTGAAGCTCGATTACCATCTAGTTTTTATTTGATTTAGTACAGATTCAAGATTGAAAGAAAGAAATTACAAAAAATTGAAACAATTATTCTATTCTGTAAAACTTGTTGTCGCCAGTTAGTGATTCCGTGATTAATTGTTGAATACAATCCTCATTGTGTATCGTATCGATAGTTTGTTTTTGTAGTATATCCAGCGGGATATCAGGCTTACGGCATTCCTTAATGATTGCTTCTTCCCAAGAAGAACAGATCAAATCATTATCATGTCGCGCATGTTCAACTGTCTTGTTTCTCATCATATCGACACCAAAGTTACTTCGTAGGATGATGTTGCTACGAGCAATTATGGATACCAATGGACGAACGAAAGCTTGTTGCATTGTTTTTTTGCTTCTGCACGCTACCTGTATTGATTTGAGAGAGTATTTATATGCCTATAAAAAGGGTTATATTTGCTTTGGGCGTCACATCATATACAGCTTAGTCTTTTATATTACATGTGTGCTTATTTCTCTATTACGTTGTTATGGGTGGATTTAATATTTACAAAAAAATTGCATTTAATTGACTCAGTCGACGCCACTAAACTAACAACAATAGCTTTATTTAAAGCAAATTAGCTTATTGTTGTTTCTTTACGTCTGTGGTAATAACTCCATACGGCTTGTCCAAGCGTAACGCTGTGACATTTTGGCAATTTGTTTTTGAAATATCTCAAGAACTATGATAGCTGGAAAGCTCATTCAAACGCCACTAGACGCAGCTCAACGAGTTCTACTTGCACTATAATTTTGATGTTTTTCGGTTGAAGTCTATNCTGAAACTAATGTTGTAGAGCATCAGACGAGCTTTCCGACGGTAAAAAAATTCTTCCTCTAGCTATTATCATTCGTAAAAAAAAGTAAAAAAACCAACGTAACGCTGTGACATTTTTCGTAACGCTGTGACACAATTTTCGTCGTTATGACACATTAAGTCTTTTTTCAATGTTTAAGGTGCTTAACTTGTTCAGAATGACTTTAGTTTTAGATATCTTAATCTTTCGTATCTTAGCAATGTTTTCACGCAAGAATCAGGTGGATCTATAGAACCTATAGTTCATAAACCACACATTAAATCATGAAATGCTTCGGATTCTCTGACTCCCCAGTATCTACAAATGACAAAACCAAATAGACCATTTTGTAGAGAATTAAATTCTGCATCGAATAATGTGATTCTCGATTTTATCTGAAAAACTTTTGTAGCGAACAAAATTAAAAAAACGATTTTGGAAAATTATAAAGCTCACTTTTCGACGCCAATATTTAATTTCCTTATAAAATAAATATCAAATTCGGAATCAGCACTAAAATCTGCATCTGGTAACATATAACAATTTGCTGAACTCGAAAAAAACTTTTTTTTGATTTTTCAAAACTTCATCAACGAAGGTGACAGTTACGTGGACAAGCCGCATAGGAGATTCGCATTATATTACTTACCGGAATGGTGCCATACTAATGAAGAAATGACTCACGGCAATTGAAGCGTACAGTTTAGATCTCATCGTCGTTAACATCTATACAGAAAGATTCAGCTATTCATTATAACCGAGTTTCCATATCATCGTGAAAAACGAAAAGAATCCTTAATGAGTCAAATAATTTTTTTTTGTTATTTATTTTTACAGTCATCTATGACAACTATTGGTCTTCAGTATCATTTTATTTTTCGTGTCAATGTTATTCATTGTAATAGATAAGAAATGCTTTAATGTATTTAAATGTTCTGTCTCATATTCTATTTATTGTTTGTCGTATTGTTGACATTACAAAAGATACTTTGTCTACCACACTATTGTGTGCAAAATCTCTTTAGAAGATTCATATCATTTGATCGATTATGTACGGGAAAACTTGATCTTAGATGTTTCTCTCATAAAATATTAATACGAATCTTATTTATTAAATTGAGACAATCAGCTATTAACAATCCTCTGTCATGTCATGTGACGAAAACGAACAACAATTTGAGACCATAAGTAGAATTCAGATGCGTTTGTATTCAATAGTGTCTCTTTTTAGGTACTATCTTTAAATTTCATCGCTAGCGGACGTAATTTTCAACTTTCTAAGTCTATTTTCACTCACATTGAACAAACACAGTGATGCTGTCGTATGGTGTTTATGCAGCACTTTTATTCAGCTCGCTCTTTATTATCGTCTTAGGTGGAGCTATCGTTCTATTGAATTTACCGCTTCGAAAGCTTGTGACATTACTTCAATCGATATTTCATTTTACAGAAGTACGTAGCGTTAGTAACGATTACATTATTATTGATGTATGTGGTGATGAATTCGAAATATCTAAGAAATTATGGAATCGTCTTCCGCTTGTATTTGCGCTGGGCATGTGTTTATTGGTGACTATTCTGGTATTCATCGAAGGATGCATTTTTTCAACACGACATGTTTATTCCACAAAAGTATGTTCAGAACGAGTACCGAATTGCTATTTATTTAAATCACAACTAACATCCTTCAAACCTTTGTATGAATTCGTTTGTGAACCGAATCAACCGGTCATTCCATCGAATATGTCTGCGAGTTATGCTGTTTGTTACGGTTTTGTTCTTCCCGATCAATCATCCATTGATATTCTAAATCAACTTGGCGTTTGTACAGGTATTCTATCACTGGTTGAATCTGTTTATCCGCTTGCTTATAAATTTGCGCATAAAAAGTATGGATGGATTAGTCTCATAATTCTATTTTGTGCACTGGTGATTTTAGAAACTACGATTTTAGCTATGCAATTGAATATCACATTTATGACAATTATTTTACTAACATTAACACAGGTTTTAATAATCACTATCTTCATTTTACATTACCGCAAAGTACATCATCCAGATAATATTAGCCGAGTAGAATCCTACATAGAGCTAAACGATGTTAACTAAATTGAAATGATAAACTGTTGACTTGACATAACTTAAATTAAAGAAATACATATATATATATGGAATGAATTTATTACGTTATACATGAACTATTAGCAATAGATCGATTTTGTTTATATCACAGATTTCTTATCATTCCGTTTGTGTATTTGTTTGAAAAATAAAAACTGCTGAAAAAAGATTATTTCATGAGTAAGAAAAGAAATCAGGTTGATTTGAGCACAATAATGAATGAAAGTTTTCATGCAAGAATTCTTTTTTGTCTTGCTGATGAAAGAATCGAACAAGAGATAAAGAAGAGAATCATCTGATCATGTAAATCGTATTTACTATAACACTGATGGCTCGAATGCTTTAAAGTGATGTTCTTCAGCCTGCACTCACATCTTCAATAGTATTCTATAACTCCGATATTATAGTTTATTTTTTTTAATCAAACGTAAGTCGTTATCAGACATATCAATAGAACATAGGAGCAACTGATTTCATTCAAGTTTTCTCATGATACATATTCTTTCATTGTCTACTTATTCCAATTTATCTCTCGAGTAAAATATATGCATCACTTTCGTCATGATCGATTTCGTTTGAATAAATAAATATTAATCGAAAGGCATCTGTAACTGTTACTAATCGACTGTCTACCATCCGCTTTTGATCATCGTATTATTATAAGCTCTGCAATTACCGCGGTAATCACACAGTGTATTGTTTTTATTCATTCAAACTATGATTAAAACGACTTGTGCAAAAGATCAGAAAATAAAAAATACTCAATCTGTGAGTTTGCTTCGATAGACGTACTCAAAAATATCTTTATTTTTTCTTGTGACGCATTAGTCATGCCGAAAACGCAAAAAGAAAGATTGTTTATCGCAACGAGATATTTTAATAGGCACGCGTATGTCGTAGCAAAGAGGGGTACCTATATATATATATATATATATATCGATCAGTGACAAGAGAAAAAAATTTGATGAGAGTAAATGCAGAAAGTAGTCGTGTCGAGGAAGAGTAAAACAGAAATAGCTATACATACACTTGCTTATGAAGTGATTTTTTTAAATTCTAATGCAACAGACGGATAGGTTATCAATGGTTTATACTAAAACTACTTTCGATATTTTGTTTTGACATCTGACATTTGAATGAGCATAGGAGTTTGATCTTGTCCCTTTCTCGATATCCAGCTACTGGAATCCAGTAATTGTAAGATAGAATATAAATATATTTTGAATGACGAAATAATGAATATTAAAAAACAATCGGAAAGAGTCGTATGAATCATAAAATTATGCAAAAGTCGCAAATATATTTTCATACTTTCGAAATAAATATTGTGTATATCTTTTCATCGATGCTCTTAATAAGCTGCTCGTATTTATTCAAGGATTTAGATTAAAAAACTTCTAGTTACAAGATAAAATCTAATAGTCTTATAAATCATTCGAATAGTTATATTTCATTGTCACATCTCACAAAAATTACTGGAAATAAATGAATTCTTCGGGAATAATTTTTGTTTTGAACCATTGCAAAATCCCTGGCATCCCACCAAGCATTTTGGAAAAAAGAGGATAACTAGTTTGAAGAAAAAGAGGATTTTGAATGACAAAAGAGGATTTTTTTCAGCCTTCGACCCTACAAGAAATATTCGTGCTGAAGCAAAAATTACATGCAGTCGACAACCTATCGGTTCTATTTAATGTCTACTTAGAAAGATGCATTTTGAGCAGACTTCAACGCCCATAAAATTTCAGTTTGTGATACTTGATCATCGATCGAATAACAAAGGTCTATTAGGATCAACTAGTTGAATAGTATGCGTAGACGACGTGGAAGATGTTGTCGTCGATATTGAAAAGGTAAGCTGTGAATTATTCTTCAGTGCATTTAAATTATTTTTGTGTTTTTCATTTTGCATGTGCTGTTCAACAACTTTCCAGCCTATGTTAGAACGGTATAAATCCTTTCTGTCAATTCCTTTCTGTCAATTCCTTTCTGTCAATTCCTTTCTGCCAATTTTTTGAATTGGCAGAGCCTCACAAAATCTCTGCCAATTGGCAAAAGTGTGTTGTAATTGGCGGCGTGTCTCATGATTTTCTGCCAATTGGCAGAAATGGCTATGAAACTATAAACTCGAATTTCTAAATTAACTGAAAGAAATATCTTGAGGGTGTGGATGTTGGTAAATAGAAAAGTAACAACCTCAGGCATAGCAACACCCCACACCCATACTTCATATTTTCCATTATAACCAAGAGACATAATTTACATATAGAAATAATATTAATTTAAGTAATCCGTAAGTTCCCATGGGCGATTTTTTGCCAATTGGCAGAGATGCCTGTAACATACTGCCAATTGGCAAAAAAGTACTATAGTTGGCAGAAGGTCACTGGCAGAAAGGGGAATTGGCAGAGTGACATAGATCCGTTAGAACAGTCTAGATCGTCAGTACGACATATTGTACAAATAAATGTTTTTTTCCGACGAGTCTTGCTTCAGCCACGTTTTTTACTGAATTTCCATTACTATGCAATTTATTTAACCATGATTGATTGAATTTTGTTTTATAGTCGGGCATTTCATAAATAACGGTGAAAATGACGCAAATGTTACAATGCGATAATATATTTCCTAGTCGAACTTTTTTTCTCATTCAGCCGTCTTATAAATAAAGAAGGGTCATCACGTTGTATGATCTTTTATAGTAATCCGATATTTTCTCTTAAGTCATAATTAGTGTTCACTATACAGAACATCACTTTCACAAAAATTGCTTTGTCAAACCATGAGATGTCCAGGACTAGGAGGTGTGCATTATAGGAAGTTTTACTGTAGTTACATTGATTATACTCATAGACCTATCATCTTGTTGCGACAGAAAAGAGCAATAAGAAGCGAATTGATGTCCATAACAACACATGAAGCGAATGGCAGTGAAAAATTTATCAATATTAAGTATCTTTATTTTAACTTGAATTTTTTCAGAAAAAAAGAGGAAAAAGGATAATTTTTAAAAAGAGGGTAAAGAAAGGAGGTTCTTGGAGAAAAGAGGGGGAGTGGGATGCCAGTTTAATGATCCATTTGCGTTCGTTTTAGAAATGAGCAGATCTTTTTTTTTATTTTTTCACCTTCTTTTTGAAAGAAAAGGAAAATAAATTCTTAAACCAAAAATAACGTTTGACTATTTAGAGTATTTATATTTGATCTTCGTTGTTTCTTTACAGAGCAAAACTCGATAACAGGTTTGTTTTACGATACGAACATACTTGAAATAATACAAGGCGATGTCAAACGCGACAGCAACGAAGCCGACTATCGAATATGAAACAACAACTTTCACATTGAAACCGGACAATATTGGCCCGAACAAAGCTACTCTATTACATGCTCGAAGTAAAAAGAATGATAGCCAATTTTATAAAGCTATCCTCTACATACATGGTTATAGTGATTATTATTTTCAGTCAGTTGCAACGATTTCGACCTATGAGAATTCTATTTTGATTTTGTTTTCTTCTAGTGATCACATGTGTATCGAATTTTTAGAACATGGATACGATTTTTTTGCATTAGATTTACGTAAATGTGGCCGATCGATTATTTCACCTGCACAAGATCAATACAGACATTATTTTAATGATATTCATGAATATGATGAAGAAATTACACTTTCAATTGACCAAATCGTTATAGAAGCTAACCATAGAGTTAAAAAATTGATTGTTTATGGACACTCAACAGGTAATCATTAACTGAATATGAAAATAAAACTATAGAAGTGTGTTTTATTATTTTTTTCTCAAATAAATAGGAGGTCTTATTGCCTGTCTCTATGGATCATCAGGTTTGAGACATAAAGAAATCGACGCAATTATTCTCAACAGTCCATACTTAGCTGCACTGGAAACATCTTTCACAGAATCAATGTTACTAAGCGTGGCGAGAACTCTTCATTTAACTAAAGACATAGATGATAAGTAATATCGAACTTGAAATAAAACTATCATAGAAGAGTAAAAATATTATTTTCTACACTAGTTGGTATAATCGCACGATACATGTATCCAGTCGAGGTGAATGGGATTTCGATATAAGTAAAAAACCAATTGATAAAATTCGAGCCCATGGTGTTTCTTTTGCGGCTATACATCGTGCTCAACAAGAGCTGATGAGCAAAGGCTCTTGTATTAAATGTCCTATTTTATCTATGTGTTCGCATCGTTCACTAAAACCAGATGCGAATTGGCGTGATGAATACACACAAGGTACCATCGTCTTCTTATAAGAATAATTATATGAAACGTTCGTTTTTATTTAGCCGATCTTTTGCTTAATGTACCAACAATGCGACAAGCTGTATCCACTGTTGGTTCACAAATAACAATCTGTGAAATCGAAAATGGGATACATGATATATTTCTATCGAGCGCACCAGTTCGTGAAAAAGCATTCAAATTAATGTTTCGTTGGCTTAAACATCTTGAAGAAGATTGGATGGAGTAGAAAAAAAAAAGATAACACCTTAAGAAACACTTATTTTTCTATTTAATTTCTTTCTCAGCACAAATATATAACATTACAACAACATGAGCATTTAATCGAGTACACCAAATAGACGTACACTCCCTGAGTCATCATCTTGAACATAAGCTAGGACGGATGCTTTCGGATGCCATGCAACTGCTAATGTTTGTACATCACATTTCAAAGCATGGACACGTTCACCTAAAATGCATGATCATCATTTAAGAACTTTCTTCGAAAAACAAAAATGTATATAGTTATACCAGTATCGACTTTAGCAATTTCTATATAAGGATCTTCTGAAGCTAATGCAATTAATTGTGATTGACAACCAAAACTAAGACCACGTACAGCCCATTCAATTCTGAAGACGAAAATATATCGACTAGTTTTGTTTTGGTACGCATATTTGAAGCCTACCTTGTAAGAACAGTAAGACAAACAAGTTGAGAAACATCCCATATTGATGCCGATGCATCAGCAGCACCAACAGCAAAATATTTTCCGGTTGCATCAAATTCTAGACATATACAATTGCCTGTATGTGCTGTTAAACAGTGTAATTCTTCTAAAGGTTTATCTTTTTCTTTTTGAATACCGGGTGCACTGAATAGAGAGAATAGGAAATAGAGCAGCAAATCTCATATGAGTGCATTAACTTACTCGAAAAACACAACTGAACCATGTCCAGTAGTAACAGCAAAAAGGTTACCAGTTCGATCCCACGAAATTTCATTGACTTCATAACGGAATTGTTCTTCGCGTATGATTCTACATGGACAAGAACGTTTTTCTTGCTTTATAAAATGTTTTTTGATAAAAAGAATTTACTTTGAAGTTTTAACATCGACAAATGTGATGAGATCATCTTTATTACCAACAGCTAATGTTGTACCATCAGGTGACCAAGCTAGATTAATATTTTCGCCTAATAGAATATAATCAATATATAAGATCAAAATGAAAAGTTTAAATTTCTCGCCTTTTGTTTCTATTGTTGTGTTTGAACGATCTGTTCTTGTATCAAATATTTTAACTAAACGATCTCCACTGGCTGTTGCCACATTATGTGAAATAGATGGATGCCATGCAAGTTGATTTATTTCTTCTCCGTGTTCTCGATAAGTTCGATCTTTTACCTGTTAATATATATATATATATCATGAATTCTAACAATACAGAAGATAAGACTACAATGAACATCGACATCTCTCTAATTCACCATTGTTCCCTACAATTTTTTGGTTTCTTATGACGCTCATCAACCGACAATTCTTCATAGCTTACACTGACAAAGCCGTTTTTTGTCAGAGCGGATATATATGTATCTCGATCATCTGAATCACTTACCTACCATTGAACCTTTTCCATCATATGCAAATATGACAACACTTTTATCTAACGATCCACTTGCTAGACGACTTCCATCAACATTCCAATCTATTGTATGAACTTTTCCGCTATCGGTTCGATAACTTTTATTTTTTGTACTTCCATTAAATAAAGATTGAAAACTTTCCAATGTAGTTGTCATCTACAGATGAAAACAAACAAAAAAATCTTCTTGTTTTTGATTTCAAACAATCATCATTTGCTTAGTTTTTTTAGCGAAGCATACATAGAAAAAAAAGTCAAATTGATAATGAACACAGACAAAAAAAAAGGACAAGGTAGTTTGAACAGAATAACACACATTACACATACAGAGAAAATTTGTATACACCTTTTTTTAATGTCAATAGTACGAAAAACTATTTCACTAGTGTGCGAATGAGAACAGCAAACACAAAGCTTTATTTTTTTTTTCTTTTTCTTTTTCAAACTCTGATTTAATCGTCTAGTTCTGATCACCACTATCATTATTTGAATGATCAGATTCATTTCCAGCTTTGTCATCCATTTCTTCGTCGGCTGAACTTCGACGAGTGGCCTTCTTCTTTTCACTACTATGACTTTCGTTATCACTTCCATCGCTATCGTCATCATTAGATTTACGACGAGCCAATCTCTATAAATAGAAAAAAGTATACATTTTAGAAAAATACAAGTCATACGCCAGTCTTTTGATTCTTACTCGTCGCTCACTTTCGTCACCACTTTTATTGTCATTCTCAGCGTCGTTCTCATGGCCACTGCTGTTATGACGTTCACGTTTTGCTGGTGATGATGAACCTTCTTTTGAATGATTTGATGCTCGCTCATCACCATTAGCATTATCTTTTGATTCGGAACGCGATGAACGACGTTTAGAACGGCCACTCTTTTTCTCGCTTGATTTTGATTTCGATCGACGACGTTTACCACTCGAACCACCACGAGACCGTTTCTTATCTCGTTCACGGCTTGAATCATCAGAATCACTTTGATCATGTGAATGACTTCTAAAAGAGATGAAACAATTTTTTTTTCTAAACTGTTTTGCTATAATTCGAAAAATCTACCGATTCTTTCGTCTAGATGAACGATCACGGCTACTTTCACGACTCGAATCACTTCTACTACGGTGACGACGAGATGACCTTAACAAATATTCTGAAATTTAAAAAAAAAACGAGATCTTGTACACACTTTTTTTTTGAACGTTCTCGACTACTGCTCCGAGATCGTGAACGACTAGAGAAATAAAAACAAAACAAATAATATGAAAATTTATTCATCAACAAATTCAATTTACCGATCACGTGAACGACGACGTGGGCGTCTAAATAAAATCAAGAATAATGAACTGTCTACACGAATATATTTCACAAAATCTTACTTTCGATCATCATCTCGACCATTTCCATGACCTTCATGATCATCACTAACAAAAATAATAAATATTCATTCAGGCAATCACTTCAAAAAAATTCGACTTACTCTGCACCTCGATAACCACCATACGATGGTCCACCACGATAATTTGCTGAACGAGCTTTTGCATGTTCTACTCGAACACGTTGGCCACATACGACACTACACCGAAAAAATAAAAATACAGAAGCATTGAAAACTAATAGTTTCACATACCGGCCGTCCATATCTAAGCAAATCAAAATTTTAGAACATGAAAATTTTTTATTCAATAACAAAAACTTACTGCGTACTGCTGTATCGGCATCTTCGCCATATTTGTAAAGTACAAAGGCAAATCCTGGTGGATTGCTAAAATAATATAAATATACGCTAACCTTCCCCGAACAGCGAAACAAAAACAACAACACAATGAGATAACACAAAACTCATATAAAACTATGCTCCATTGTTAATAGTTCTCAAACGTTTTTTTTATTGAAATCTCACATGAATGACTTACCTAAATATTTCTATTTAGTAGCTTTTTTCTTTTCTGACATATCAAAAGTGAATATAAATAATTGCTGATGAAGGATGTTGTTTTGATGCCTGTAGGTGCAGGAAAGGAAGATTTAGGAGAAGGAGCGCATGAGATGAGAAGAGAAGAGATGATATGTCGTAGGAAGACGACGGGTGCATAAATTTGGCGCGAACGGTTGTTGCGACGCGCGGTAGAACACAAAAATACGATATTCTTATGTAAAGATGATAGACGGTTTGACAAGTGTGTGATCATGCTGCTTTTTTTGTAAAACCAGACATAGCCCATTAGCAGCAACTGAAAGATGGATGATTAAATTTGATTATTTCATTGACTCGGGCTAATTTTCGTTTTTTTTTGCATATTTCAATAACATACCTCCGATCCCTTTTTTTTAAGTTAATAAAATTTTTCATATCCAAAAAAATGCACCTTTTTAAGTTGAGAGGTTCACAAGTTTTTACTTACCGAGCTACCCAACAATCAACTAATGGGCCATAACGTTCACATTCGTGTTGAAGCTCAGAAATATTCGTACGTGCTCCTAAGTTACCAATAAAAACGCGAAAACCACCTAAATTAAAATCGTAAATAGCAAACTTATAATTCCAGTCAATTTCAAACCTTGTCTTTGGTCATATATCGGTTGAGTCATATTCCTTTAGCTATAATCTGAAAAACAGTTGTAAAGAAATGAATTGCGTATATACAAATATCAACCATCATTCTATTTCATTCCGAAAACCCTCATCAGCGAATGAACTATTTCAAACATATAATCATACAGGCAAAAAAACCAACAACGACACTCGCTTCTTTTTTATAATCTAATCTTATGAAAAAAAAAAGCAAAACGAAAAAAGTTTCACAATATAGATGACGCTAATATCTGAGTAAAGTTCACATTCATATCTTCAAACAAGAAATTCGAGATAAGGAAAACATTTTGACCTTAGTATAATAATAATGACAGAAAAAGAAAATGCTAATGACAACTAATATCTAGAATATAAAGAAAAGCTAAGTTTGTTATTCAGCATTTATTCTTGTTTTAACGGCTGAATAAACGGTAGTGTACGATCATCAAATTTTCCTGAACGGCTACCATTTAAATATGTATCAGAATCCAGCGTTTTGCCACTCTGGTTATTATTTCCCATCGCTGCCACTATCACTACAGCACTTTCGTGTGCTACAAAACGATCCCACATAATTCCCAAAAGTTCACCTAAAAAACAAACAAGTTATATTTCGTTCGAAATTTCTTTCGTTTACTAACCAGCAACAACTGGATTTGTATTTTTAGCGACAAGGCGAAGAAAGAGAATACCATCACCGCCAAGATATCGATCAGCAAATGAATCGAATAATTGTCGTTCATGTTGAGTCATAGCTAATTCTCGATTGATACGTAAGTGTTTCTTCAAAAAACTACGGCGACCACGATAACTCATCTGTCCGAGCCAGGTAATAATACCATAGAATGTCGCACAAGTCAAAAATATTAACCAAAACCAATAGAATGCGAATATGCGTGCATTGTAAAGATTAACTGGCAATGTACATTGAACCTAAGTTTAAAAAAAAACAGAAAAATTAAAATTATTGCAGATAATCAAAGATAGCTTTGATTTTACTGTATAGTTTAAATTGTTATCTCCTAAATATCGAATGGTAAAATCACAAAAGACAACACGTGGAAAAACGTCTTTATTTTTTATCACATCAGCTCCAACAAGTAAACCTTGAAGAGTTTTTTGACCGTATGTCCAATAATCAATTTTAAGGAGATAATTCATTAAGAAAAATTGTCCAATACTATTACACAAATATAAGAATTTAATCAAGAAATAAATTCCTAATAGAGCAAAAAGAAACAAATTTAAATATATATTCTCTCAATAAAGGAATTGCTTTTACCTGTTAGCAATCCACCGCCAGCAAAAAACATACACGCAGATATAGCTCGTTTGAGAAGATTATCTGTTGCACGAACTTTCGCTGTTGCATATTGTTCTACTTTTTCATAATGTTTTGCCATTGTTGTTAAATTCGATCGACGATCTTCAGGATTTGATAATTTCATTTTGCCTAAATGGTTTATCATAGCAGGAACATCAAAAGTTGCCTTATGGCCAATAACATGCCATAGCCAAGCCGGTAGATATGTGCATAGTGCAGCAGCAATTAATATATATGGAATCCATATATAATATGGTGTCCTTTGTGAATCTTCTCCGTCGCGAGCATAATGACGTGTTAATGCCTTCGTATTATCAACTGTAAAAAAGAACAATGATAATCTAATTAAAGATAATAATTCTCTAAATATAGAATTTTACTTACTTGAAAAAGTATAATGAGTCCAGCAATAATTTTCTACGTAAGCTTTATGATTTCCTGCGAAGTCAGACGGTGGAATGCATTCAATGGGCGTGCCTTTAAATTAAATATTTCAAAATAAAAACGAGTCATTGAAACATTGAAACATACCAACAAATTGTTTAGCACTTATAGCAATAATAAAGACGCCCAGTAAAATGACTGTCCAACGATGACTATATCGATCGTAGACATCATCATCCTACAGAACAGAATTAAATAAATCTATCAATTATTTTTTTTTAGTAGATTACTTACATTTCGACCACTTTGACCAACTTTTCCATAAACACCAATCTATATGAAAACGAAAAAGAAATGTCTTAATCGATAATCAAGATTCAATTAATCTACTTACTAAATCGTAGAGCATACTTCTTATTATCTATCTGAAAAAAAGAAAATGAGTTGTCTAGAATGGCAATGCGTTAAAATACAATAGATGCACATGTATAACGCGCAGGTCAGCAATTCTCTTCCTCGTCCTTTTTCTTTTTTTTTTTTCTTTAATGCTCTTGTCCCTATGGAGAAAGAAAAAGAGTGAGTGAACAAGACGGTCGGCGAAATAGACGAGTCAACTGTTCACACAGACGACATACACTCGTGCGATCGTTCTTTTTCTTCTTATTTCTCAAATGACCCGAAGGAAGAACAAGAAAAATCGATGGACGTAAACTGTACATATATGTGCATATCTATCTATTACAAACAACTGGCCTCATATCAATGGTACGTGCCACGAAGAAATGGCGGTAAAATAGTGCGATGGCGCGAACAAGGCATGTCGGGGGAAGGAGAAAAACAATGACATAAACAACATATAAAATGATAACGTTGGCATTACAGAATTTTTTTTTGAAAACTGATAACGTTTATACGCATAGTTGAATAAATTCATCAGAAAACGAAAACTGAGTGAAGGACTAAATTTCAGATAATTAGATGCACACGAATTCGATTTGAAAAGATCGATCGAACAGAAGAGATTGCACAACTTAATAAGCTCTATGATAGCCTTTTTGTATAATAAAATAACTTGTAATATAATACATGCAAAAATCTAGACTTGATTATTAAACAGAAAAAGTGAAACACTTGATGCATTCTAAGAATATCATCTGGGTAAAAACTAGACGATATTTTAGTTTTTTTTCTTCAAAATTTGATATAGAAGAAAACCATGAGTATTGACAAGTGGAGAAATTGATTTTTTACTTACGTTATCGAACGATGAGCTTCAAGGTACTAGCTGCGAGTTATATGTTTCATATACTTACTATTGCTTGTCGATGAAATATGAGTGTTCAACATTGTGTGTATGACCTAAAATATATCGAGATAGCGATTCTTGTTAGGATTTTGATTCAAATTAACGAATAATGAAGCATGCCGAGCAATTTACAAAAAGAAAACTTGAAAATGCTCTAGCTATTTGAATTTTTGATCGATGCGATGATATGAAATGCGTGACTCTTTGTGTATATAGCTGTTATTTATGTAACAATAATTTACTATCGGCCACACTTGATCTATGATCATGTAAGAAGCAAAAAAATCTCCTCTGACAGTTAGTCGATTATTTGTCAGCAGCCATTTGGTTGATCTATTGTATTGTGAATATAATGCGTCGATACAGTGACATGGTGTCATGATGGTAGAATGCTTGATACGTATAATGTATCGATTAATGTAGGTATATAGGATAATTTTTCTTTCAGTAAAAATGAAAGCATAGATAAGCGAAAGATCTAAAAAACGTGCAGCAAAAAGAACTCTTTGATATAATCATCTCTATTGATTGACAACTGTGTACAAAAATACGTCCTTTGAGTAATGAATCTTTAATGATGCTATGTTTTAATAATGACCATCGTTTATTAGCAACAACTCGGGAAGTGAAAATTGCAAAAAAAAAAATTTACACTTCCGGAATAAATTAGTGAGTTCAGAATTTTTCCGACATACATAAGAGTCTACAGTAATGATAGTCAGATATTTTGTTATCCTTCGAAAAATGTTCGGTTGATATATGCAATTCTAACTGGATCGTAGCCACACTGAACTGTTGTTTACTTTCTCGATAAATATTAAAATCGAAGAGAGTCGAAGGTAAATCGGAATCTTAACCTTGCAAAACATTGTGCAATATGATAGAATATAAGTTGCTAAAGATTATTTATTTTATAGAGATAATTATATTCAAATATGTATTTATTGCCATGATAACCAAGTTTTCTATGATAGTATTTCTGTTTTA
>OENM01001517.1:0-32643 GCA_900239745.1 Rotaria magnacalcarata | reverse complement strand
TTTTTGAGCCACCGCCGCTGAGGTACTTTAATTACAGCCGCCGCGCCGCCGATGAAATCCGAAATTTTAAAATTTATCAGCCGCCGCCACTGACACCAATCATTAATATCGATGATTTTAATTTATATTTCCTCTTTTTTCGATGTTTTTCTATTTTTTTCATGAATTGTTCATTTCAATATTATTTATGTACATTATCTGTTATGACAAAATGTAAAACAAAGTTGATTTACATATTAACGATAGGATATTGAAATTGATAAGTTCTTCTTGTTCACGAAATTATAATGTATTTTTAACTTCCCAGTCGCCGCCGCCGCCGCCGGGCAGCATCTCGGCTGACACGTCTAATTGTAATCACTAGCTTGTTTTTCTTAAATAAAACTCTTGTGAATGATTAACTAAATTGATGTATTTTCTTCATGCATTATATCGTATTGAAATTTATTCCTTTTTTTGAAGTCGATGAGATGCTGACGTATTATGCATTTATAACTGAATTTTCAACAGAATATTTGAAATTACCGAAATAGGTTTTTTTTACCATTGCGCCTCAAAAATACGACAGTATAAGCTACTATATAGTAAAGATCAGAATATTGATTTCAATAAACACATTTGACAATTTTCTTCTTTAAACTCGAGTTAATCAACTATTTGGTAACCAGAAGTAAAAGAAAACTTTTTTGAACTATTTTGAAATAAGAGCTTTTGTTAATTCATCTACAATAATGTCCTAGACTTGCTGAATACGTGCACGTTGGGAAACCACAGTGACATAAATGGAAGATTTACCTATTATACATTGACTTGCCAATATGTTCTACTGTAATTCCACTTTCGTTAGATTTTACAATACTAATAAAATACACTAAATGATATAGGCTCAAAGGAGGTTAACCAATAATAATCCATGTAATTTGCTATATCAGATTGGCAGTGTTCTATGTTCCAGAATAAATTGAATTACGTATTGTAATATTGAGCATATTGTTCAGTTCTAACTGAACCCAATTGAAAAATAGTTGCTTGAATCTAAATTTTTCAGTGATATTTTTAAACGAATCACGTGCCGAATTAAGAACAAATCATGCCCCCAATGAAAGCTAACAAAACAAAAAAAGAACTTAATCTGAGTAAGCACGATAAACATACGATTCACAGCATCGGCGAGCCAGCGTCTTATATGGAGGTATGGCAATAAATAATTATACCCAATTTTTTTACGGAAAGCGATGCTTTAGGCGTGGCAATTGTATATACGCAGAAGGATTTATACCACCACTAATAGTTTTTTCAAGTGTGGCCATACATTTTTTAGGTATGGTAATTCCCACCAATTGCTTCGTGGTGGCCCGCCGATGATTCACAGCGTAAAAGAAAACTATACATAGAAAAATCAGTTTGGTAACATGAAGAAATATTTATTCTAGCTATTAATTATTGAATGCTGTAATCATAGTTTATTGAGAAAAATCTTTGAGAAAATCGACTAAGAATGAATGAATCGTTCACTAGATAAAAAAACGCATGTGATCTATGGATAATCGGTAAAAGAATCGAAATTCAACAAAATGAATTGTATTGGCTCAGTAATTAAGAAGGATTTTCTCTTATAAATAATACTGAAGAAGAATTATTGATTTTATTCAAACAATTATCGTTGCATATTTCTCAGTGCTAGAGATGCGAAGTGATTTAATTGAACAAAATGATGATTCACGGAAGGATTTTAGTGTATTTATTGTACACTTCAACAAAAATAGATAGACAGTATACGAAGTATTACAAATATGCATATTGTAATGGTAGACATATCAGTACGTGAAACGGTTTTTTTTTCTGTTGCAAATACATGTAAATAAGTCATTTATGTTATACCTCTTTAGTACTGAACATATCGAAGTAGATGGAACATGATTTTCAGCAGCTACCAATTTCTGATATCGAATGGCTCATTGAAGTATGATGCAAATGAGCATTGAGTTCTACTAGTCAATAGTGCTGTTCGATATGTCGCTGAAGAATCGATTGAAGTGATGTATTAATTCACAATGTCTATTAAACTTTTTTAAAATAGGAAAGGTAGAATGAGCATTCGTAATATCCCTAGCTCAAGTGAGTAAGATTTCTTTCGGTTATTGTAAATGACCTCTTGACGTCCTTCATGAATGAACTCGACCAGGAGAATGCAAGTGAGTGATGTGTCAGAACGAGAAGAAATATCCTATCCTGCAAGCTAACTAGGTAAATTGCTTATTACAAACTTACCAAGAGGTAAATGATCTTTACTGATCGAACGGATGTTGCGATGACGAAGTCGTGCGGGTTGATGGTAACATCGACCTGCCAGAGCAGCAATTTCTTTGAAATCAAGAAAATTTGCTAGGGATTGTGTTGAATAGTCCGTAATGTAAGTACAATGCTGTGACAAACAACTCAACTGCTGATATCCACTGATGTATGAAATTAATAGACTCAATGTCTCGTTCACAACAATAAATGATGAATGTGATTTTCTCATAACATGGCGTTTTACGATCACCAGAAAAAGAACGACATTACAAGCAAATATATGACTTGATGGTGTGGGTATCAATGAAAAATACAATCCACAGACACACCGACCCACACAAGAATGTGTGCTATTTGAATTGAAGATTTTGTTGATCATTCAATGATGATACGGGCGTGGATCAAGATAGTCATTGGGTTGATTAAACTAAATGATCACATAAAAAATTTTGCATGTTAATTCAACTATATATATATATCTGCACATGAATTATTGGATAATGAGATTATAATGTTTAAATTGCTGATGTTTCATTAGAATAAATTCTCGAAATAGCTGTTTGAAACGATACGGAATACGAATCAAAGTTACTTGTTATATATAATGCCAAGCCGAAAATAAATAGCATGTTGTATATTTTAATGCATTTATAAGAATGATTTTATTGCTATCAGTTGAAAGAATGACTACAAGTGGTTTCTCATAAACATGTATTATTTGTAGTCTAACTGTAACAGATAAACCTAATTCAACAGGTTCTAAACGAACGTTCTTTTGTAAACCAAGTTTACACATCTGAATATCATTACCAATAGCTCTAAACAGAACATAAATACCGAAGATATTTTACAAAATTCAAGTTAAACACATACCTAATATATCTTGATTCTATGAACATTCAAAAATAATAAGAATACTTTTCTCCTATCGGGTAATTTAGTACTGGTATTAATCACTACACATTGATCTTCCACAAGTGGTGTATTAGTCTGAATAAAAAGAGTTCGAAGTCGAACAAAATAATTCAATATTTTCTCCTCCAACATATGAACGTCCACTATTCACACTGTAGACAACTAATCAACTATCTAAGATTTGATTGCATATTAGTATGTCATAGTTAATTCAGCACGTCGATTTTGAATCAAATCTGTTGCATGTCGTAGAACTAAATAAAATCTAAGCATTCCTTCAGTGGAACGAAAAATAACTTGTCTCCTGTAAGACAGAATAATTTTTAATACGCACTACGCAACAATAACTACTACGACTACTGGTCTAGATAGAAAAGACAGAATGGGTTTCACCTCGAAAGTATAGCGATGTGAGTAATTACTAATGACTTCGCAATCATTGTTTGTGCTAGACCAGGAATTTTCTTTGTAATAAGGGTGCGGATGTGGGGTGTTATTCTTCCCCTCATAGTCCCATACATCCAAACCCTATGATATCTTTTGTTTTTTTAATACAACTTATTAAAGGATTGAAAATTGATACACAAAACGCGACCATTAAACCCGTTATGCGTTATAGAAATCGCGTATACCTAGTACAAAAAAATGATAGACTACAACAAAACACAAGACTTAGAAGTCTGAAATTTTGCGTATAATCCTAAATATCTCTAGGCATTATAACGGTATAGTTAGTTTTTGGCCAAGTCTTTTAAGAGAGCCAAGGAAAACCTTTTGTAGTGCCCCATGTATTACATTCAAATAGCATATTTTGTTCAGCTTTTAATTCTCTATTTTTCTATGTATACCATGAAAATTTTCAATAATCTGCTGAAACACAAGTTGGTACATCTATTATAGGATATTTTTTGTTTTTCGCCAAAAAGATATGATAGTGCTAAAAGTCGGTATTGACTAACTTTTCACAGGAAGGGTATTAGAACCTAAAATTTTAGGGTCAGTAGTTTTAGACATTGAAGTTTTGAATGAGCAAAAAAACATTTTTATCAAGTGCCTCATATATTTGATGTCCTCATGGACACTCTTAAATACTTCGCAATATTTTGAAAATTTTATTTGACAAAGAATTTTATCTAGATCGTTTTCACTAATTATATTTTCATATGAAACAGAAGATAAGCAAATCACAGTTAAATCATCAAAAAGACTTTTTATTGATAAACGTAAGACAAAAAATATCAGATGATCATCCCAGTTAACAAAAATCTAATAATAATGAATAAGAAACGAAAAATGAACGAAACATATCATAATGGATCATGAGAAAAAGTTTTTCAATAAATGATAGACAAAAGATAAGTGACGATCAAATCCAAGAAAAAAAACCTGATAATGAACAAGTAACAGAAGGCTTAACAATCATGAAAGACAATAAACTATATGATAACAAATACGATTACCAGAATATGTTAAAGTGAATTAGTCTATGTATTAAATTGCATTCACGATGGAAAACATTAAATTTGATTTGTGACATTTTGAGCCTTCACAATTTGATCCATTGCTACCATGAATTGCACTTTTGTTAAATCTTTTTCATCCCACATCTTCATGAGTTCTTTTATCTTATCTTTAAGTGGTTCATCAGAATCCTATAAAATGAAAAAAGGGAGTAGTTCAAATGAAAATAGACACTTCATCATTCAGTAAAGCGAATACCTGTTTCTTTTCCATTATCCCTTGTTTTATTTTCAACTACGAAGGTAAATAACTGACGATAATGGTAAATAGAAGAAAAGTCACACATACATATTCAATCGAGAGCAATTGAAATTATACCCATTGGCTTTTTTCTTTTTTTTATTACTGTACGCTTTTTATCTATTGATCCACTATATATATATAGAAAGCAGTGTGCTGCATTTTTTGCTATATATTTAGGTTGAACATCAAATGCATTTGAAAGTACAAAAAAAAATGTATTCGAAGAAAAGCTGACATTTGTTTTCTTTACATAACTGGATGTCCATAACATTGTAAAATCTTTTATATTTCGTATATCTCGGCTTCGGTAAATGATAAAACTTTGCATTTTTTTCAAAAAGATGCGCCGTGAAAAACTCTACAAAACCTGTATGATCGAATTCCTTTTAATATATTGTAATGGATTCTTTTATATTCAAAATGAACAACTTACATGACAATGTCGCTTCTCATCATACTGAAAATATTTCGAGCACTTTTCTTATTCGCTACATGATTTGATCTATTCCGTTTTTGTAGAGCTATTATACAAGTCTTGTAAAACTTTCGACGGGACATCTTTTAGAAAAAAATTCAGTATTTCATAATTTTCACAAGTCGAGATATGTACAGAACAAAAAAGTCTTCCAATATTTTCCTTATGATGGTAAGGGACACTGCCATGTAAGTTGTTCATTTTTGAGTATAAAAAAATGATCATTAGAATAGATTAAAAGGAATTCAATCATACAGCTTTTGTAGTTTTTCACGGCACATCTTTTGAAAAAATATTCAATGTTCTGTCATTTACCTAAGCCGAGATATACGTGAAATAAAAAATGTTACAATGTTATGGACATCCATTTATATAAAGAAAAACAAGGTCAGTTTTTCTTCTAATACATTTTTTTGTAATTTCAAACGCATTTGATGTTCAACCTAAATATATAGCAAAAGATGCAGCGCACTCTGAACTTTCTTCCTAATTACACAGTAGATCAATAGATAATAAGTATATAGTAATAAAAAGAGAAAAAAAAATTAAAGGATAATTTCAATTTTCTTCGACTGTCGATGCTAATTCGATTGTCACTGTGAATAGTCTAGCTATCAATTATAGTTAGACTCGTCAGCTCTATCTATGAAAATCACTGTCATTTGAATGGCTAAACGATATAGTTTTTACCAGTCTATATGGCTCTGAGTTAACTATGTCTATTAATCACGTTCGTGATCATGAATACAATGGGTTTCTCGGTAAGTATCAACATTATATTATTGTCTAAAAAAAGTAACTACCTGCTTTTCTGCCTTTTTTCGTTGTTTTATATGACGTATGTTGAAGACAAAACACAATACGATAATGAAGGATAGAAAAAGGGCGAATAATTTATAGAAAAAATGTATAATTGCTCGTCAGGTATGTTCATTTTTTTTCACTTCTACCAACGAACTCATTGACTTGACGTATCGTACGGCGTTGTTTTATTGCTATCAAAAACAAATCGTCCATAGCTGACGGTCATCGATTTTATTTACATGTATATGTTTGTCTCTTTTTCTATCGTTTATTATCATCGGTTGTTTATCTTTCGTCGTAGCTGTGATAAAACAAAGAAAAATGGTGCAGAATGAGCAATAAACTTCGCGGTGTCATTTTGATGGCGAGGGGAATGTATTAAACACATCACCATGGATTTGACTAACAATTATGGTCATTCTAAAGTTACATATTACATTAAAAACTATGTCTACTAACTACAATAAGGGGATAGTTTTAATTAATAGTGTTTATGACTGTAGGTTTATAGTTGATAAATACATCTCTGCTTGAAGGTTATAGTTATGATTGATAATTAGAATTATTTAAAATTTGTTTTTTTCAACTATCAATCTCTTTAAAAATTCTTATGAATCAATTTTTATGAATGTTACTCACTGATATTTCACCAATATTATTTTCATATGAAGTTCTTTGACTAGTTGAATACTGAGCAGTCGATGAAGGTTCTTTTGAAGAATCATTACTCTATAAAATAAAAAATTCTAGAGAAAATTTCCACATCTCAATTTTATGTCTTGTTACTTCTTCACTAATATTTCCAAGAGCAAGATCAAGTACATCTTCTGCAGTTAATTCTGTGTTATCGACGTGTTCGTAATTCATATGTTTATTTTCAAGTAATACATTATTTGTTTGATGTTGCTCTTGTGTATGAAAATTATGTGGTTGTCAGTGTTGCCAACCCTTCTGCTTTTAGCAGAAAAATTCTGCTTTTTTTCTGTCGTTCTGCTTTTTCAGATATTTCAATCATTCTATTTTTCAATAGTTTTCTTTTCTTAAGCCACCTAATTTTTAAATGATGTGAACGAAAATTTTGATCAACTTTGTTGATTCTACTTCCATCTTTATTATTAGATAAGTTAAATTATTAGATTGTCACTGGTTGGGAGACACTACCAATCTATATTCGATATTCTTTTTCCATTGTTTAACTATATTTCTTTTCTATTGCAAATTCAGCTTGTCTTTTAATTCGTAATTATCATCATATTCGATCAAGTTCAAGCATTTATTAGAAAACAAAATGATTTATTAAAAAGCGATGATTTTCTTTATGAAAATGATAATGATAGCAATGATGATTTAGCAGCGAATAAAATGGTTCGGTCAGATCAACTCTGGATGTTTCTTCTATCGATTACTCAAGCACCAAATTTTAAGAAACTTATATGTTTTTGTATTCATTACCAGCTAGTAATTTTTTCGTTGAGTCAGTATTTTCACAAATGAAACATTTATTTGATGCCAAACAAATCGTATGTCAACAGAATTGATTTCAGCAGAATTAAAAATACGCTTAAATTCTAGTTTATCATGCACTGAGATACATAAATATTTATTATGTAACCAAGATTTACTAAAGGCTATTAAGTCAGTTAAAAAATATGATTTCAAAAAATGATGTATTCAGTAAATCTCTTATTGTGTTTAAATAATTTATTTCATGATTTTCTACAATAAAGATTAAAGCAAATATTCAAAATTCTCATTATTGTATTCAATCAAGTTCTCGAAAAATGATTTACAATAAAATATATGCTTTCTGCTTTTTTTCTGCTTTTTGAGAAAAATGCTTCTGCTTTTTTCTGACGAACTTCTGCTTTTTGAACTTTTAGAGTTGGCAACACTGGTGGTTGTACTCGATTTTCTTCAATTTTGTTTCGTTGTATATCGAGTAGTTCTGCAAATTCATCTTTATGCCATTTTTTTATATGGCGTAGATGGTTCAATTTACTTTTTTTTAAATTTTCTTCACATGCATTACATATATAATCATCATTACCTAGAACACAATAAGAATGTGTTTGAAATGGTGAATGCAGTCAGAAAAATTTAAGAGATTAAAAAAAGAAACTTGCTTACGATTTTTTCGTGGATCGTAACTATCAAATAGTCGTTGAACAGCTGTTGTTAAATTAGCCATCTGAAAAGAAAACACTTAATATTGTCCTTCGGAAGTAGAAAAGAACATTTGGTGAGATAACAATAGTAAGACAAGATAAAAATATGAATGATGAATAAATAATAGACGAATAGAAAGCAGAAATATCGATGGAAGCCAAACGTTTCTCGGAATGCAGTGGCTCTTAGAAAAAGTCTTTTGAATTTTACAGCTGTGATCATTTTGCATTGAAATTGTTCATACTAAACGATAAGATTCGTTCGTTCAATCTCATAGTTTACATTTGCGAATATTGATATTCTGTGTAAACTTATGCATTTTCCTTTTATTCTGGAACAAAAATTCTGGTGGCATGTCTATGTCATATAAAATTGTACTTTTAATCTATCTTCGTTTTCTATTTATTGACAAATAATAATAATAATAATAAATAAAATAGAAAATTCTAACATTTCCTAAATATATTTCTAAAATAAATTGAAAAATGTAAATTATTCCAATATTTATTTGGTATCTGCTGTGTAATATGAAACTGGATAAGTTTTAGCAAGATTTCGAATTTCTATGAGCATCTGGATGTTTTTTTTGTAGCTAACTGTCTAAACAGCGTATTGAGAAAGATGCATGCCCTTTTCGTCGACTCATTAAGGCTAATTAGTGAAATTTACCGCTTGATCGACACTTTTTGTTTCTCTATTTCGTCGACAACTTTTTCTGTCTTCGACATACCGCAATTTAATAGCTACTATGTGATCATAAAATCTCAACCTAGGATTATGACTGTAACCAACATCTTTTATTTATAAAAAAAAAACACTAGACAAGCATTAAATATAATGAAAGGCAGTAACAGTTTAAATTAAAAAAATCATGGGGTGGGTGTGTGGGTGTGGGTGTGAAGTATCGAATACCAACACCGACACCAACACACCCTTTGGTGATCGGACCTTGTCGGACGCTATATACAATAGTTCTGATGAATTCGGCTAATTATAATCATCACATTTAATCATTTCGAACAAATCAAGTATTGATTGCAAGCAGACACACATTCATATTCATGAAACTGTAAGATATCCACAATAACAAAAACCATGTAAGCTTTAGCCCAGTTCAAAGCCGACTACCATCATGAGCATCAATCAGACATCTCCTGAAAGGTGTTTTCGGCTATGTCGAACAAGTCAATGGTGTATGGGATCTATCCGAAGGATCAAAGGTTTTGGGAGGACATAGTGTTTCATTCAGAAAAGTGAATGAAGATGGGTAAAATTAGCCTGATACGTTCTATCAAATCACATTATACACACGAATCTTTCGTTTTTTTCGTTTGCGTTAGTATGCCCCTGTTCACCTAAGAACAAACACATTTCCCCATTGATAAGGCATCATCGATGATAAGGCGACACGCATAGCATTACTTTCGATTACTTGCAAGATAAAATAGTGGGCTTAAAACATGGCGTGTTGACTTGATGCACGAAAAGATAACGAATCAAATAGCTAATAGTAATTCATCCGGTAAATCGAAGAGTTCAATAGTATCTTTCATGGAGAAAAATGAGCAAAATGAATCATTTTGCAAATTATATATATACCCATTTTTTTATATGTTACCTCTGTGTATCTTAAAGGTGGCATAGGCATTCATATATACATATATGAAAAGCTATGTTTGATGAGCATTGTCTAAATGAACCAATTAGATGACAGTATCTTGATCGTCAAAAATAATTTGTTGGTTCATAATATGTTTAACTTTAGAAATGAGATAACTAAGAAAAGCATGAGTAATATATCAATAAGTCGGCTGACTGCACGAAGTACTAGCAGAGCCAACTTATTGCTGTCCATTCGCTTAGTTGCCATGGTAAAATCTTCTACTTCTGAACACATGATTCAAGTCAACCACTTGCTCTCAGCTTCAAAGCATAAATTTTAGTTGAAAAAACGTTTGGCGAGGTCGTGAGAGGGTGTGTGAGTGTTAGAGACGATTTTCTCTTTACTCTGGCCCACATCTTCATAATCCTAATGGAACAGGAAGCTAAGAGAATTAAGACTAAAAGTAATTTTTTTAAGTCAATTAATTTTTGCGTCACAGCTCAACGAAGACAAGAAGCAAACAAATAAATTCAATCTTTAATGGCGTATGATTGCGATAAGATTGGCAAGCTCATTTCTGTAAGTCGTCGATGGTAAAATAAAGATAAGAAAATTCACTGTTTGCGCTTGGAAACTAATGAGGTAGTTACTAAGAAAAAGATAAATTTACCAAGATGTCGAATCCGAGATGCAAGTAAAGACAACAAAAAAAATCAATCTTGGTAAAGCGATAAATAATAAGAACAATAGGACTAATAGTTTGAACGCAATTAATTGTTCTTTCAGAACTCGATTGTAAGCGTGTTGATTTGCTGTTGATTTAATGCGATATAAATTCACACGGATAATCACTGTTGCAATTATATTAGTGATGAATGGTATAATATAATGTAAGAGACTAATTATCATATAATACAATTTGACACTATTTTTCTCGAATCTAATCATGCATCACGATCGACGACTTTCATTGAGACGAGGATCGAAAATTGATTCTCGATTAAAAGGATCATGACGTAAACTTAAGCCAACACAAACAATCACAATCGGAATGGTAGATTTTGATATTTTTTTTTACTTTTTACTTTATCAAAATGAAGTCCACTTTGAATAGACCAGATACGTTCTAAAAGTATACATGTATTCAGCCAGTCAACTATAGTTGACAAACATTTAAGAAAATATTCAATGAAGATACAACTCAATCTATTCGATAAATATGGTAGGAGAACTATAGGAATAAGTTTCAGTGTCAATATTACTAAGTAGCAAGTGTCCAAAATCGACGAAGCGATAATATAAACTCCCCGCCCTGTTGATCGACATTTATGGCGAACAAAAAAAAGAATGATTGCCATTGTATTGAGACACAATCTCTTTTCAATAGCAACCATTGGATCAATTCGAGCACCAGGTGAAATTGAATATTGTGATGTTGTAAATTGGCAACGATGACCAAAGAAACATTGTTGACAAACACGAACTATCATTCAGACACAAATGAATATTCGAACAATTCATTAGACGATGCATAAAGATGAAAAATTGGGTGAGTCGAAATCGATCGCATATACACATGCAAATGTCATTATGAAAGCAAAATAATGTCGAGTAATTATGGCATGGTTCTTGATAAAATTTAGCTCTTTATAATGAAACCAAGTTCAATATTTTTTCATTGAAGGAGGAATCAATACATGGACAACGATTTCTTTCTATAGCTAGTTGAATAAATGCAAAATGGAATTGATGTGATTCTCGAGTTCGATGAAAAATTCCTAGTGGTTTTTCTAATTGAACATTTTTAAAAAGACGTCTATATGAATCATCTGATTGAATATATTGATAAATATAAATAAGACGTACAACCATGATTGGTATATATCGATATTTAGCAATCAGTTTCGATTCAAAGTGAATATTTAAACGAGCTGTTTCTTTTTCACACTTTAATCCAACGAAACCAACTGGACAAGCACACTCGGACTGATTTAATACTGCTCGTGTATTAATATCGGGTGTTAGACATCTGCCATTGTTTTGACATGTCTATTCGTGACATATGTGTGTTGTTTGAATTCTACATATGGGATTGAATAAATTCATTGAACATATACACATAGATTTTCGTCTTACAGAAAATACACATACTTCCTGGAAAACATGGATTAGGATGGTAAATCAAATCAGAATGATTACATTCAGTACCGATCCAACCAGGTTTACAAGTATCAGATGAATTACGAGTCTTTGAACAGCAGGAAATGCAAACGGTAACTCATAATACCAACTACTTTGAAAATCCAATGTTTCATGGATCATTTCGACGAATTGGAAAGTGAAGATAGACTTCGACATTCATTCGTACTTGATTAGACACCATACTATGTTGCGTAGAGTCAACAATTTCGAAACTTTCACGATTAATCAGATAGAAAACTAGTTTTATCGGAACAAAACTATTAGAATATAGGTCACTAGTATCGATCCCCATATAGATAGAATGGACAGAAGAAAAATTCATTATTAGAATCTCCTTCATATGCACGTAGACCATGATTACAATACTGAACTGCATGCAAAAGACTTTGATATTGTATTTTTTTGACTTGAGCTAGTCTAAAGAATCAAAGATTTTTTATTTTTTCATTAATTATTATCATTCGAATTAAATTTGATTTTCGAGAAATAAAAATAGAAAATAATTGATTCACTATTTTACCTTTCGTATTTCAATGATTCTGTATGTTCGATGTTTTTGATTACGAAGGGTGCAGTTACAGTTGTTGGAGGATTTCCATGGAGGATCAGCTATTCTGCAAAACACTTCATGAGCACAATTCAATATTCTATTGCACACTTGGTTGAAACTTATTTGACGACCGTTGTGACATGTAAAATAAGTATTAGCACTATGTGTTACCAAAGAAGGATTTTGCCATGGACACAGGAGTTTTTCATCTTCGAAATAGTTGACTGGACAATCCTGTATTCCATTGCAAAATTGTTTTTCATTCATTAGATTATCTACGATGTAAAATTCTGCGTAGCAGCTTTAACTTGGCTCCGTGTGATTTCTAATATCATGTTTATTATTTAAAATAAATTTTCAATTCATAATGAGTACTTCGGATTTTCGATATCCTGCCGAACCGAATCCTCTGAGTTCGTCAAAAGTTCAAGATGCACCTTATTATAGTACTCCTCTACCGGTTCCACCCAATGATCTACAAAATGTACGACCTACAAGATGTGTTACTGATCTACGTTTTTTAACAACAATTCATGGAATATTGAATATTGTCATTTTTGTAGGTTGATTGCATTTCTATTTTTGTTTTGTTTTATAATTTCAATATGAATAATCTAGGTTGCACTTATTTGTGTTATAGTCAGCGCTGGCGTGGCTGACGATGGAAAAACTATTGATAATTCAGACATAGAGTCAAGCACCAGAGTTAGTGCTTTTCACACTCGAAACGCAGTTCTTTTGTTTTCAGCAGTCGGTCTTTTCTTCATTGTTCTTGATACTATTCTTCATGTCAGCCGTCTTGTATATCGTTTTCCAGCTATATATGATCTAGCTGTAAGTATGAACTAAATATTTGAAGAAGAATTTTATTTTTCTTATTCTAAAATAGTTCATTATTGTTATGCTTGTACTTGCTGTTGTATATCTTATTCTTGGGTATAACTTTATTTTTTGGTTGTAGTGAATGAATTGATGATTTTGCTTTGTTTTAATTGAATAGATGTTGTGCAGCAGTATGGGAACAAAAAGCACGAAATACACTTGGAGTAGCTGGTGCATTGCAACATAAAGGTGCGGCTGCATCTGCTGCGGTGAGTATTTTGTTGTACAAATAATTTTAATATTTTCGTTTTCGATATTTAGTTTTTTTTATTTGTGGCTATGGTTGCTACTGCTATCGATTTTGGCTTACGATTGGCCATTAAACCACAACAACGATATAATCCGTAATCATTCTCTTGCTGCTATGCTTCGAATAAAAACACTTGCTTTCGTCATATATAGATAATGCATTCGACTTCGTTTTTGGTTGTTTTTTTTTTATTTCATTTGTTTTTCTAGTTCTTCTGTTATAAATAAAGGTGCTTACGATGCTCATGCTGATCCAGCTGGTACACCAAGATTCTAAACGGCGAACTTATTTCTTTCGCCGATATGCTATATGCTTTTCTTTTAAATTTTTGTATGACAAATATGTCATTTTTTCTCTCTTAATATCCAAGAAATATAAATCGACAAAAAAAAGAACACATCTCGATGCTTTCTTCAGGTCTTTCAATATTCTGTTTAGATCATGTTTCTAAAAAAAGTACACAAAACATGACTGGGAGTGGAATAGTTGTCAAATTTCATTTTATTAAAAAATTTATTAGACAACATAGTAATTCACACGATTCAATTTACTCATAAAGCAGACTCATAAAAAGTCAACAAATATGAATCATAAATATAGAAAAGAAGAACGCAAAAGAAAAAATGTATCATTCTGTGCGTATTCGGGCACATTTTGTGAGGCATTTATGTTGCTATTCTTTATTTTTATAGCAACGACTTATTATTCATCGGTCTTGCAGGCATTTGATGCAGTTTTTTAATTCTATATTTTCCACGTATATGATGTGAGTTTTTATTTTGAGAATCTTAATCACTGCTGTTTTTCCTTCAAGATGGATTTAGCGATACATGACATTTGGAAACCAAGCTACTGGTACTGTGATGCATGCAATCGGGTTCTCTTACATGGTGAATATCGTTTCAACTGCACAGTCTGTGATAATTATGACTACTGTAAAACATGTGTAGAAACAATTGATCCACCACATCCACGTAAAATGGTACCCGAATTTGCCTATGGTCGTGAAGAAACAAGAGAATGTGCTAATGGCGATATGGCTACTGTAATCAGAGCAGCAATAGCAATGTATTTCGATCGGTGTTGCATGGGTATACGTGATGTAGATAAGGAAAATCCTTCGATCTATCTGGATTCATATTTATGGTAAACATTTCACATCATTGGTGGCCGATCAAAGAAATTTGGACATGGACTACGAAGTTTAATTGAACCTCGAAGTTATCTTTGTATCTGTGCAAAAAATAGACCTGAATAGATGATAACGGATTTCGCATGTATATTTCAGAATATTATTAGCGTACCCATCTATACTCTATTCAATGATCGAGAAATAACATATGCTATCAATAATACCAATGTATCTGTTGGAATGACTATCATTTACCACAAATAGAAATCCACAGACACATCTATACATCATATCCACACTTGTGGTGAATAAAACAAATATGACCCACTCTGGTGACCAAATAGGGATTTTCAATTTAGGGATTTTTTTTATATACTATATGCTGTTCAAGTTACAACCGAACAGGGTCCCTGTTAAGGGGTTCATCAGTACCAGTATACTGGGTACTGGTAATACTGGTCACCAGTATTACTGGTGACCAGAATCGATTCTCTGAGTTTCTTATAAGCGAAATTACTTTTCGAAATGATTCTAATGAATACTGAATATGTATGATTCTGGTAACCACAATCAACTCTAAGAGTTTCTGATAAATAGAATCACGTTTCGAAAGGTGATTCTAGTAACCAGAATCATACATATTCGATATTTATTAGAATCATTTCGAAAAGTAATTTCGCTTATAAGAAACTCAGAGAATCGATTCTGGTCACCAGTAATACTGGTGACCAGTATTACCAGTACCCACTATACTGGTACTGATGAACCCCTTAACAGGGACCCTGTTCGGTTGTAACTTGAACAGCATATAGTATAAAAAAAAAATCCCTAAATTGAAAAATCCCTAAATTGAAAAATCCCTAAATTGAAAATCCCTATTTGGTCACCAGAGTGGGTCATATTTGTTTTATTCACCACAAGTGTGGATATGATGTATAGATGTGTCTGTGGATTTCTATTTGTGGTAAATGATAACCAACCATCTGTTGTTGTTTGTGACAAGCTAATGTTACCGATATTTATTAATCTTCATGTACAATGTCCGTCACTTCAACATATTGTTTGCATGGATCCTATTTCTGATATAACGCCAAGTAATTCGGAATAGGCTCGTGTGAGAAATAGCACGTTTCGTTGGAATGTTTGGTATTTATTTTTATAAGCATGATAAAAAATCGACTTTCCCTACACTATATGGGTGATATCGAACAAGCCGGTTCAATCAAACAATATGATTATGTCAGCATTTAGCCTGATGAGTGTCTTACAATTATATCGACGAGTGGTAGTTCTGGCTTTCCTAAAAGTGCTATTGTCTCTGAACGTGCATTTCGAGCTGGATTTCTACGATGGTACCTACCGTCGTTAATTGAGCGTGTTACATTGTGTTATCGTCCATTGGCATGGGCAGCTGACCGCGATGCAATTATTACAACTTTTCTCCGTGAAGGTCGTACAGGCTTCTCCACGCAAGAGCCATCTCGACTGATGGAAGAATTAGCATTGGTTAGGCCAACACATTTCGGTGCTCCTCCAAGTATCTGGAACAAAATATATGCCGAATTCAAAACATCTCTAGCGTTAGTGACAGCACAATGTTCACCAGATGCCATCCAAGATGAAGAAAAACGGCTTCTAGAACAATTCTCAAAACTTATTCCTAATCGATGTAAATCAATTGCTATTGGAATTGCAATGGTTAGTCCAATAGTATTCGATTTCATGAAACGATGTTTTACACACTGTTCCGTCAATGAATCCTATGAAATTACGGAATCAGGTGGCGTATCTTACAATAATATTATTGACAGTTCAGTTCAATATCGTCTCGAATCCGTTCCAGAGGTGGGCTACACAATCGAAGATAAACCATTTTCACGAGGAAAACTTCTCGTAAAAACGCATCAACTCTTTTCCGGATACATGAATAATCCAGAAGAAACTCGCGCTGCTTTCACAGAAGATGGATTCTTTCGCACGGGTGACATTGTTGAATTACGCACGGCTCAATATGATATACGCGTGGTTGATCGGAAGAAAAGTTTCTTTAAACTTTCTCAAGGACAATTTGTATCACCTGAATCTCTTCAAAATATCTACATTCAAAGTCCTTTTGTTGAGCAAATCTATATCCACGGTGATCTTCTATCAGATCAGGTTTCTGCTGTCGTTGTTCCTAATCAAAAATATGCACAAGCATTTGCTCTCGAACATCAGTTAACAAATTTCGACATGAATAATCCTGATGAAAAATTTGTTGATGCTGTTCTAGAAGATCTTCGTTTAATCGGTGAAAAAGAATCACTTCGAAAACATGAAATTCCATCACGAATCATTATTGATTTTGAACCGTTTACACCTCAAAATGGTCTTCTGACGTCGTCGATGAAACATTATCGTCATAAATTAGCTGCACATTATGCTGATCGACTTAAATTACCTAGTAGCATACAACAGCGTTTAAAAAACATGATTGAAACTGCTACAGGAAAATCGATTTCAATAGACAACAGTGAAGATAATGTGTTTTTGAATATTGGCGGAGATTCATTAGCAGCTGTTCGCCTCTCTAAAATGATTGAAAATGATCTGGGAATATCGTTATCATTGAACATACTTTTTGATCCTCAGATGAATTAAGAACGGCTAACAACTTGTATTCAAGATCCTTCTCAATTTCCTCAACTAACCGTATCACAATTATTAAATGATTCTCAGTTAGATTTGAATATCAAAGTTGATCAACATAAACACACCGTTGGATTTCCTTCAATGGTTTTCATAACTGGTACGACAGGATTTGTGGGGGCTTTTTTGCTAGCAGAATTACTAGCAACGTATCCGTCGAAATGTAAATTTGTATGCCTTGTTCGTTGTGAATCATCAGAGAATCCATTGGATCGCATTCGAGAGAATATGTTATTTTATCAGATTTGGAAAGACGAATATGAACAACAAATCATTCCATTACAAGGTGATCTTGAAAAGAATCATTTTGGATTAGATGATGAATCATATCAATCATTTACTCATCAAATCGATATTATTTTTCATTGTGGTGCAATAGTTAATTTTATTCTTCCATACAGTCAGCTGTATGGTTCTAATGTTTGTGGTACTCGAGAGATTATTCGTTTTGCTACTTTCAATCCATCGTCTTGCATACCTGTACACTATATCTCAACAATAAGTGTTCTACCTTCTGATATAAATCAAGAGATATCAATTGATGAAATTTCTCCTGAACAGTTGATTGGTGGCTATGCACAAAGTAAATGGGTTGCTGAGAAACTTATTGCTAAAGCAATTAATTGTGGTCTATCCGTTGATATTTATCGCCTTGGGTGGATATGCCCAAATACAAGAACAGGTGCGTGCAATCAACATGATATTTATACTTTATTACTTGCTGGAATGATGAAAAACAATTGTTATCCAGAATCCTTAAGTCGATCTCATTTAAATGGTTTACCAGTAGATTTTATGGCAAAAAGCATTGTACATTTGAGTAATCTTCAATTGCGTGTACATGGAAATATTTATCATGTGATGAATCGAAATAATAATATCAAATTTGTTGATATAATTGATGGGATACATAAATATGGTATTGCAATAGAAAGTGTTGCATATGATGTGTGGAAAACGAAAATCAAATCAATCGATAATCTACATAATCCTCTTGAAACTGTCGTGAAATACTTCTCACAGAGTAATTCTACGGAGAGAAATACGATAAATACTGATCGATTTTTTAGTGCTATTTGTGAATTAGACATTTCATCGCTTGATGAAAATTATATTTTCAAATGGTTGAATTTTATAATGAAATATATTATTCGTAAATAATTTATTTTGTTTCATTTCTTTTAAATTGTAATTAGTTCATGTTTTCAAAAATGACACCAGAAATTGATCGTACTGGTGGTTAGCGCCGTACGGGATTCATTATTGGAATAGAAATTCGTCATTTTCGTGCATGAAAAATCAATTTTTCATTTTTATAGCAACATAATGCAATCTGTTAGTATCAAATTACAATCATATATTTTGAACACCATGATTCATCTTATTCTTCGTCTTATTGTATCTTTTTATCTCATTCAATCGAGATTACTATTTTTGTTTATAAATATGTTTGTCTTTAGAACAAAGGAGGAACGAGCTTATTTGAGAAAAACTGTCAGTTTGACTACGATAGTGAAAATAAACTTGCTACGGCACAGTTTCATTGGAGTTTCTTCTGGATGACTACTCTTTACTATTGTATCATAGATATTAGTGAATCATGGCTTTACGGGCTAAATGTTTTTGTGTTTTAAGAGCTTCACGGGTCAGTTTGCATTTGTTAGCATACTCGCGGGTTCACCCCATTTCTTTGCTACTCTATTGACCTAGGTTTTTTTACCATTTGTTTTATTTTTCAGCATCTAGATTTATTCTATGTAATTTTCCATTGCCTACCCATCAACACGACGGATAATCCAAAAATTCTGAATTGGTTCAGTTTTGATTTAGTATCATAATACAACTTTATAGAGACTTCGTCGTTTTTAGAAAGATCAAAATGTATAGTGTGAATACACATGAACGAATTAGATTAAAATTGTTTGAAGTCAAAAAGCTTTGAAACATTCTTCTACAACTGTTTGAAAAATCAGAAAGATTTCATCGAATTATTTCGATCGTTTGCTTATATATTTATTTGTTGTATTTAATTTTTTTAAATCAAGTGTATAGGAAGTGGGTATGGATGGATATGGATCGAGATGTGTGAGGATTCATTGAGATAAAACTGCATCTAAACTAAATTACACAGTCGTGATCTCACATGACATGGTCGATAGATGATAACTGTCACGTGTTGTTTTCAACTTCAGGTACTTTTTCATTGTTACCTTTGAGTTGCCTCTTCTGACTTCTAAAAGCTTTTACCAAACTATCCATTAATTCGGAGCGAGACACGCTAAGTTCCGATAATCCATTGCTATCGTACACCCTGATACTGTTAGAAATGGCAGTCACCGCAATCCCTTGTAAAACTGCAACATATACAGTCAATGGAAGCCAGGTTTCATTTTCTGTATCCAAAAACACTTTAATAAAATGATCTGAAGGAACCAGAGACGCCGAAATTTTCTCACTCATTTTCATACATGAGTGAAGTTTCAAAATCATCTCTGAGTTCAAGTCTTTCAGTGCATCATACGAGGAAATACATCGTTCTAGAGCGTTGACAGATCTCTCATTCCAAAAATCTGGTTCACCACCACACGCATTCAAGAGACTAGCGATCACCTGATTCGTTGTAGCATGTTCGCCCATTTTCCCCAGAGCTTCAGATACGTTGCTTTGAACACGCGAATCGTTATCGCGGAGTGCATTTGAAAGAGAGATACAGGCCTGATTCGTTGCAACTTTTTCACCGAATTCTCTTAGGGCATCGGAAGCGTCCCGTCGGACATCAAAATCTCTATTATGGAGTGCATTGAGGAGTTCATTGATCACCTCATTTGTGGCAGCTTTTGGGCCCATATTCCCCAGAATTCTACATGCTTGCCATTGGACATTGGAATCACCATTGCGGACTACATTTGCAAGAGCAGCGATCACCTCATTCGTTGCAGCTTTTTCACCAATTTCTCCTAGAGCTCTTGCCGCTCTTAATTGTACATAAAGATCTTTATCTTGGAGTGCATTCAAGAGTTCACTGATCACTTCATTCGTTGCAGCTTCCTTCCCAAGTTTTCCCAGGGCCTCCAACACTTGAGATCGAACATTCGAATCATTATCGTGTGAGACATCCATAAGAGCAGGAATAATCTGGTTCGTTACGTCTTTATTCCGAAATTTCCCTAGGGCTTCAGACGCTTCTCTTCGGACACCGGAATCTTCATCGCGTAGTGCGTTAACAAGAGCCATGATTACCTCATTTATTGTGGTTTCTTGAGCAATTTCACTCAGGGCTTCAGGTACATTGTCTAGGACATTGGAATCATCATCGTCATGCAGTGCATTCGAGAGAGCAGGGATCACTTCATTGACTGCGACGTTTCTACTAATTTCACCCAGCGCTTCAGAGGTACTGTATGGGACATTGGAAATGTTTTTTGTAGGCTTCATTCAGGTTAGCAGAGATCATTTCAATCGTGGGAGATTTTTCACCAACTTCTCCGAGGGCTTCGGCCGCATTCCTTCGGATCGAGGAATCTCCATGGCTAAGTGCATTCAAGAGTGCAGCGATCACTTCATTCGTTGGCGCTTTCATCAGTATTTTTTTCAGGGCTGTACATGCATTCCATCGAACTTCCCAATGTTCATCGCCAAGTGCCTTCTGCAGAGCATCAATCACCTCATGTATAGCGGCTTTTCCCCCAATTTCTCCTAGAGCTTCAGATGCTTTCTCTCGAATGCGGAAATCTTCTTTGTTGAGCGCATTCAAGAGAGAAGCGATCACGACATTCGTTACAGCTTTTCTTCCCATTTTCCCAAGGACTCTGGGCGTTTGCTGTCTGTCAGACATCCCATCGTCATCGAGTGGATTCAGGAGAGCATCGATCACCTCATTCGTTGTTGCTTTTTCACCCATTTCTTCCAGAGCATCAGACGCACTCCATCGAACTTCCCAATGTTCATCGCGAAGTGCTTTGAGAAGAGCAGCAATGACCTCGCTCGTTGCGGCTCGTTCACCAATTTTTCCCAGGGCTTTACCTACACTACATCGGACCTTCCAATGTTCGTCGGTGAGTGCCTTCAAGAGAACAGCGGTCACTTTATTGATGGCGGCTATATCGCCCATTTCTCCCAAGGCATCAGACGCACTGCATCTGACTTCCCAATGTTTATCGTAAAGCGCCTCTAGGAGAACAGTGATGACCTCATTTGTTGCGCCGTTTTCGCCTATTCTTTTCAGAGCTGTGCTCGCGCTTTGTCGAACTCTCGAATTTTCATCACCAAGCGCCTTGTGGAGAGCAGTGATCACCTCAATCTTTGCAGTTTTTTCGCAATTTTTTCCCAAGGCTTCAGACACTTTTTCCCGAACACTGTCATCTTTATTGTGGAGGGCATTCAGAAGAGCAGCAATCATGTCATTCGTTGCGACTCCTTCACTCAATTTTGTGAGGGCTTGAGAAGCCCTCCATCGGACACTTAAATGTTCATCGTTGATTGCATTCAGAAGTGCAGCGATCACCTCATTTATTGCGGCTTTGTCACCTATTTTTTCCAGAGTTTCAGCCGCTTCCAGTCGAACATGAAAAACTTCGCAAGAGCTTGAGACGCGCTGCTGGAGACAGGCCCACTGTTATCGCCAAGTGCTTTGATGAGAGCAGCGATCACCTCATCCTTCGTCGTTTTCTCAGTTATGTTTCCGAGGGCTTGTGACGCTTCATCTCGAACTTCCCAGTTTTCATGCTGAAGTGCTGCAGTAAGTGCTCGGGATAATTTCGGAGTAGGGTTAGATATTATTTTGCTGGCAATTGCTGCGCACGCATATAATATTGTGCGCTTGTTATGACTTTGAAGCAAGTCGATGAACGTATTTTGTATGAATGAGGTGTTGGCTAATGAACTGGCTCGTTGGAGAGATTGCAGAAGATGACTTCTGATACGACTTGGTTTTTTAGTGACGCTCGTGGCTATCCACTGTGATACTTGTTTTACATGAGTTGTGCGATTTGAAAATGCTGTTGTTGTCTCAATAAGCTGATCAATACACTCAATGACAAGTTTTATGTGCTTCAAGCCGACCAAGTCCAATGGCTCTCCTTGTATAGTCTTCCAGAATATTTCCTTGGATGATTGAAATTCTGATTGTGCGAGAAGACCTGAAGCAAAAACAAAGACGAAGTGAAAGCGTTGGTTGTACTTGTTATCGTTAATAAAATCTGTTCCGATTTGTTTCTCAGAGCTTTTGAGAATTTTTACTAAGTTCCGTGCTGCAAAGTATTCTTGGAAGCTGAGATGAACAAAATAATGCTGTTTGCTTGTTTCTACTCGACTCCCAATAAGCTTATCATCGTATGATTTGAGGATGCCCAAATTCAATAATTGCGGGTAGTCAACTAAGTCGCACTCAGTTTCATTTTCGACTTCTTCAAGCAGAGCTGGTACCAACATAATTTGACTGCGTTCCATTGCTTTGAAGGCCAAGTGCTCTAAAAACAATATCTCCGTGTCGCATTGTTTATAAACAGCTTTGTTTGTCATGAGTTCGTGATTTATGTTTTTCTGTTTTTGTAAGTACCGTCGACATAACCATTCTGTTATTCCAGAGTACAATTGAGTCATTGTTAATGTTGCTGTTTTTGACCAGTCTGCATTAGTCCAAAGACTACAAATCAATTCTAGATTCACAGGAATATGAGCAATACCCCAAATACTAGGATTCGACTCTAATAATCGTAAAAGTTTCTGACTTTTCAATGAAACATTTCCTATTTCATCTTTATTCTGATCGAAGAAATACTCGACATACTTGGTGATATTTTCGTTTGTGAAGCCTGTTATCTCCATTTTCACATCATACACTAAAGCTATAGCATAAGGACGAGATGTCAAGATATGATGCTGTGTCGCGCGTATATGGTCGAACACACCTTTCAATTGATCTGGAATGTTTTGAGCAAATTCATCATAACCGTCTAATATCCATAGCACTTGACCTTTATTGCATTTTTCTTTGAAAATTTCTCTATCTTCATTCGATAAATCACCGAAGGGAAAATATTCTTTTTCTGCTATATCAACTGGTGAATAGTTTTTCACTGATGGATAGCGACTATTTGTCAACTTTCGTAAAAGAATCAAAACAACTAGATCATATTCAGGCCATATTTCACCTTTTGCCCATTGGTAAGTAACATATTGACAAAATGTTGATTTCCCGATTCCAGCTCGTCCGAGTACTAGCACTTTTTTTATCTGATCTTTGCATTTCTGGACAATCTCCTTGACGTTGATTGACGTCTTAACGCCATAAATCTCTTCGTAAGTGCTGAGAATCCCATCAGTGTGTTGTTTCCGACTTTGATGCTCTTCATTTTCTTCTTCTTGCATTTTTTGACTCTGTTGCTTTAGTTTCTTCTCTTTTTCGTGTTGCTCTTTAGTTTCTACTATAGCCAAGTTAATGTAACTCTGTTCAATGGGGAAAAATATCTCTTCATTCACTATTCGATTGATCCTATTTCTTGTTAGGTATGTTTCTTTGATCCGTTCAATCAATTTTACTGGTGATGGGGTTGATTCTATTTTAGGAATTGAAGATGGGTTTATTATTTTGTCAATAAGTTCTCTCGCTTTCGTAATTATGCTCTGTTCAGATGTGTCCGAGAAGTCTAAAGCTAGTGTAGAGCTAGTTATCAAGCCTAACCATTTTGATGACGATGGTTTCCATACTTTTCTGTTAGTAACCATACATGGAATGATGCGTTTTCCTAGTGTTTGTGCGTGCTGTAATTCAAGTTTACAATTTTTCGAATTTTCGTATTCTGGTGACATAAAACAACAGACAATTGAAGCATTGTTTACTGCCTCAGCCATGCTATGTACGGAAAAACACAACTAAGACCTTGAGAAGAAAAGCTACAATATTTCAATCCATACCTGTCATATATATTGTCATCCATATCTCTGTCATCAAACCACACTGGTATATTTTCGGCTTGCAGAGTGTGGTAAACTACTTTGACAACGCTCTTACTTTTGTGATTATATGATAACATAACGTGCTTTCCTTCAGTGAATGCCATTTTCTGATATACGATACAACCGCAAGTTTGATGCTCAATGCTGATTACTTTCTAAAACAACTATGCAGACAATTGTTGCAACAAACAGTTCTTGTATTTGATAAAAAAACTCAATTAATCCAAGGTTAGGTAGCTCAGTGGTGCTTCTTTATATGTGGGACACAATATACTGCTAAATAAAATCTATTTCTTCATTGTAAACGCCATCAACAATGAAGCTCGTAGAAAAAAAGGATGCGAATGTAGGTTAGTGTGACTGTGTTAGTGGATACTTTGCTAATAAAGCACACTCATACTTACGCTCACACTTCATAGACACCCACACCCTCAAGATCCTACTAATAGTCTACTCGTCAAGATAAAATAACTGAAATTAAAACGTACTGAATAGTGTGAATAGTCTTGTCATTGATTGAAATGTTTCGCGACTTTCTCTATTTGGTTGTTCTTTTTAACTGACTTTTTTCTTACTTTTACAGCATGATAACGGTTGCCGCTCTATTTGTCTACTTTGCTTCTTTTTTTTCGTTTTCTTAAATATAGTTCGTTTCAAATTTGCACTACTGATTAGCTGATAAGCATTGCACATGGTATAACAGTAAAATATTCACGAGAAGTGTAAGATGTGTTTCAAAGATATATATTTAGAAAAGAAGTCATCATACGATGAATTTCGAACAGGGCTTAAATCCGTCTATCATATTCCAATATATTTTGCATTGTACAATGCTAATGTTGATTTCCGTTGATAATCTCTTGTTTCTGATACTACTCGTGGATAGAGATGTAAGCCGGTAGGTCAATCGGCAGCGACGGCGAAAAATTTTTAATTTTTTCAAATCCTTGGCGGCGGCTGAATATTTCAAAATTGAATAATTCTCTAGATGATAAAAAAGCCCAGTTATTATAATATTCGATTGCTAATAATTTAAAAAATGTAAATGAAATAATTGTCCTTCGAACATTAGTTTAATCAAGACATTATCTGTACTGAATATGGAGAGGAGTAATGAACTACTACTCATCTTTGCCAGCAGTTAAAAGATCTAGTGATTTGAAGAAAATACAGGTTTAATTGACATAAATCAGGATGTCCAAAAACTTGCCCGCTTTACTTTTGAACGACAGCGTTTGAAAGACTATCTCGACAAAACAGTACTTTTGATCTATGTCCGAGCTGCTATTTTAATTCTGCAGCTTTTGTTCGGTATTAGTGTGAGTATGCATGTGTTCTCTCCGCCCACGCCCGCAGACACATCCCACACTCATACCTTGGAACTTTCAAGAAAGCTTGATTTTCTGTCTTAAGGTGTAATATAAATACTTCTAGTGAATTCACTATCTTCACAAGAAAACATTTGTTGGCGCTGAAACGTTGAAGATATTTTGAGGACTATGATGTCTAAATGTGCTCTGTAAAAAAAAGGGTTTATGAATTCGTAACGGGACATAAACTCCTTTTTCTGTTTTTGAAATATCTAATAAACCATTTTTTCAAATCGTAAACCTTATTTTTGTTTAATACCGTATGAAAAAAGTTTTTTTCATTTATTATTCGGCCAATTCTTTTTAGTGTGGAGAAAATTTTCTGTGGAAATTTTATCATTCGTGTTTCGAAGTTTTGGATTTTCAAGAACTAAAAATCTTCTTTCTCATCGCTGCATGAAACGAGATTGTAAAAAAACTATATCGCACACGTTTCTTATCTCTGTCCAACTTATTGTTCTCGCTGATTATCGTCGCATCTTCATTTTCTCTTGGTCATGCATCTTTTTCTAATTACTCTCTCTTTTATTTTTTCATCTTGTTCGCTCGATTCCATGAGCGCGGCATGCAAGCAAGAGGCTTTTAATAATATCTTCTTAGTTTGTTTCTTTCTTGATATGTTGAAGAGCTGTAGTCATTTCATTTTCAGTACGGCATGCAACATAATCAAAAACGACTGATTCTTTGATTTTCTTTAAATCAAACAGTGCACAATGTCAGTTTTATGGTTTCTTCTAATGTTCCATAAGTTTGATTCATTATTTCATTGACAGAAGAACTACTACAGGTATTGATTGTTTTTGTAAATGGTTCATAAAAATCACCTGCACACGAAGCATTTGCATCAACAAGCTATATTGAAATCAGATGATATTTGCTATCAGCAGCTGAATTTCCACCGATATTCGAAGCAGTCATTGAGGATATGATGAATTCGAACTGAATTAAAATAAGAAATGATATAGAGATAAATGAAATCAGCACGTATTTATAGGAAAACGCTGCAACTCGTCACGGTTTTTTTTGACATTTTTGTCGTAACAGGGCTGTCGTAACGAAATAACAGGGGTTTCGTAACGAAAGCCCTGATTTTTGTCGTTACGAAAGCCCTGTCAAAAAAGACCGTGACGAGTTGCAATGTTCCCATTTATAGTGTTACTGGGCTTTGTACTAGATACGACAATGATCAGTCAAGTTTGCACATATAGAACGGCATGGCCGTTATTTTATTCTTCTTCAATTGCCGACGCTCGCCATTTCTTGTTTTATATTTAATTCTGTTCCGAAACATGATAATAGTTCGATCTTTCTTTTTCCAAAGATGTACAAGATATCAACCGGTGTCGCACGTTTCTTGTCAATACTGTCGATATTTTACCAACTTTATCAGTGTCTAATGTCTTAACGATAACTGCAAGTGATGCTTGCTGGAAGATCAACGTTCGTAGATTTATTAAAATTTCTCTACCTTTCTTTTTCAATTCATTTTCAATGAGTCTAATTTGCTTTAAATCAACATTTGTTTTCATAAATTCTGAAAAATAATACACTTTTTCAATTATTCCTACAGAATTTCAATTTATATGATGATAGCGATGAAAATATTGAGTAAACAATGCTCAGTAATCATATTTTTAAGTTGAAAATAATCATAATTTTTGTTTATATATTTAACCATGTATAAAATATCTGAATTAACATGAAGATGAAATGAACAAAGTATTTAGGAGTCGTTGTTATGTCTAAGGGAGAGAATCAAAAAAGAAATAGCAATGGTTTCAAAATCTAAACATGCCTTAGATTTCAATAACAAAATCAAGAAACCCGAACGTCGTTAAGAAATAGTTCTTTCAATACAGTTCAACTTGTCTACATATAAAATGAAGAACTATCAAATTTTTCAATGCAGTCCATTCACGACTCTATTCGAAACATCAAACATGATGAAAATATCAATTTTCGTATTTTATATTGTATCTAATCCGTTGTGTTCATAGTTTGACTCAATTTCATCTTTGTGAATGAAAAATTTCTCAAACTCTTACAAACGAATACAATAATTTTCAGTTACAATGTGATTTATTAATGAATGAATCATAATTTATTCGAACAAAATGAAAAATGCGATCATATTCTTAAAATTTACTATATGAGTTTCAACAAGTTTGTGTTCAGTATTAAGTGAATCTGAACAACAATTATAAGCAGATACATAAATTTATATTCATACAAGAAAAGGATAGTGATGAAAATTCAATAGAAGAAAAACTGTTGATGATGATTATCAACAAAATATTTTTAAATAAAAGCAATTATTTAAAAAAAAGAGAACACGACTGTAAAACAATAGATCACACAGAATTTTCTTTAAATAAAGCAATGTTCTCATCTATTGACTAATATTTTATACTACTACGGCAATAATGAGTCTGAAACACTTAAAGATCTTCTTAGAGAAAATTTTATGCACATTGTGTGAGCTGTTTTATTGTTATCAATCTCTGACCTCTTTCATTGATAAACTCTTTTTATTATCACTGTGGGCGAAGCATTGAGCAAGACTCGTACTCTACATCGAGGTACTTTTCTAAAAAATACACAAAATCACCTTTTAAATACTTTTACCTTTTCCAACACTGCCAACGAAAGGATCGATGAATCTTGAGGCGTCAAGAAAAACAAGAATCAATTATTCAGTTATCTTCATTGTTATTTACTTCTGATTCGTGTATAAAATGAACACCCAGGTTGGAACATAAGACTACTTACCATAGGATAAATATCGCCTCTCTACTTCCTTTTACAGTTATTTATTGTGCAAGTTCGTTTTAAAGAGGTAATAAAATTGAACTTACTGTTTCATGAAATTCTATTGATGCAAAAAAATTAAAAAGAATGCAAATAAAAAGCATAAGTCATTTTACTAATTTAATTTACAGTGTTGTTCAATTATGTTCGATTTTGACGCAAGAAACAAAAAAAAATATCAACGGATCCTATATTTGTTGACTATGTAATCTTATTATACAACAACTATGTTAAATTTCACGTGAACATCGTCAATGTAATATTTATTTTTCACCAAGGGATATAATCGAATTTGCAGAATGTCTTTAACAAAGTCAATGGTATCAAATTATTTTATAGTCAAAAAGTAATTTCTTTTCTTTTTAAAGATAATGTCCGATCGTACTTTCGAAGTATAACGAAAAAAAAAACATGCTTAATAATATCTAATTTAATTACAATGTGAATACATTTGATGAATTATTATTTTAGAAGCAGCTTAAAGTTTCACATTATCGTCCAATCGGTAAATTTTGTGGAGAAAAATTCAATTCAATTCAATGATAGGACATGACCAGCACAGACAAAAATACCTTGACTTTGTTGACTGAAAGAACTTGGTAACTAAGAAAAACAGCAAAGTTGCATAATTCGCAGGTATCTTATACGGCTACCAAAAAAAAAACGATTGTTATGGGAAAATATGATATTTTAATAAGATGAAATAGTTGTTGGTTAAAATTAAAAGAAAATACATTTTGTTCGATTATCATTTTTATTACAATTATTAGATCAACTTGAATGATCGATCTTTTAAGTTTATCAAACACAATTCCCAAAACATTATTACAGTGATATTTATCAATCAAGAATCGTCGTAGTGATACGTCAAGTAGAGTTCAAAGTGTTGGTAACTAATCATTTAATTGTTTTCAATCTCAGTGCTAAGAAGGCGGAAATGAAAACAGAGCAATGTTTTCTTCGTTGACAGAAGGTATCCATGATCTTGAAAAATTAACAACTCCCTAATTCACTGAACATCAGCATTTGGTGCGATATCTATTTTATTCGTTTGTAGAATTTTTAGTATTGGAAATAGGTAGAAACGATAAAATTTTCGACATTTAAAAATAATTACATTTCAGAGTCGATTTTAACAGCGATAACTTGTTTTCTTTTCAAAATATGTAGCGAATGTATCAATTGAAATTGGTTTTATATAAGTTTAAAACAAAGGTTTCATTTGACTTTCTAGATTGCATCAAAATTACTTAATTCTGTTTAATCGTTGAAGAGATACTCATCAGACACAATATCTTCATAATGTCACTCGATACTTTTTCTATGATGTATGAATTAAATTATATTCGTAGAACACATACTTTTGAATAATAAACTGTAACTCTAATTTACCATGGAAAGATCACAGACACGAGTGTGTATTATGACAAGAGTTGGAAAGAACAGTAATGACAAGCATCAGTTTATCTACCTCAATCTTATTCCTCACTAGCTGGCTTCAAAATCCAAGCTTGCCTTTACTTAAATGGGGATGGAAATGCTCGACGTACAACATATGTCATTGTTTTTTTGTTTCAATCCGTAAAACAAATGATGCAACCTTACGTTAGCCCTTCCACTACCAAGTCTCAATCCTCGCTTGTCAATGCTTATCCAACAATTATTGCTTCAACAAGAAGCAGAATAAAACCCACAGCAAATTCAACTAATTTTCATTATATGTTTTCATCAAGAGTTTTCTACTAATTGATGCCTCTGATATGCCTGAAAATATTTTTTCACATTTAATTTATTCATGAAATTACCAATGCTAAGGACTAGTTGTTTTCCTGAGAGCTCGAATTAAAACTGAAGAAAATCAATATGCGATCATAACAGAGAAAGACACTTAGAATTAGAGAATCACATTTTAACAAAAAAATTAACTTTACCTCTCTACTTGCATAATACGAAACAAAGGCAATGGATAAAATATCAAAATATTTGAATTAGTATGACGATTCGTAACATGAACTACATACGTTTTGCTTCGTCTTTTTATGATAGTCCTAAGGTATTAATGAACAAGTCAGAAAGTATTTCATATTTGAAAAAGCTAGATGCATCGTTTTCATGATTGTATTTCGACTCCATTGATTTCAAACTATGAGCAGAGATATATTTTATTTTTCAATTTAGATCACTTCAAGCAAGTTTCATTCCTTTGTTTTTTTCTAAAATTTACAATTACTTAAGTGACCAGAAACAAAGAAAGAGGACGAGGAACTATTCTTCAGAAATAGAACTATTTCACGTTGTTTAGCTTCATGAAGTTTCGTATTTATAAGATTTGAGCAATATAAGCTGCATTCCAATTAAATTTTGTTGAATTAAAATCTTGTTTATTTTTATTCAAATTTACGAGAATGATACATTCAGAATCCTATGAAATAAGATCGATTGTCTTTTAAGTGTAGATTGTTTACATTCATAAAATTCGGCATCAATAAGTAAACACATTCGATTTTTATCCGAATGATTGAATATTAAATATTTATTTATTTTTAGGCTAAGGAATTTTCAAGATTCAATAAAATTTATGAATTTAATCGTCAACTTTTTCAACATGGTGAAATCAACGCCAAGTCTGACGGCATGAAATCGGCTAAGTGAAAAATATGATCCATATCTTACTTTGCTCAAACCAAATTCAACGGGAGAAATCAGACAACATTTGTATCATATAGAGATCTTAATTTTACTAAAATCGTTTCAACGAACATCAGGCGATGTTCCGTTCTTGAGATAATCGCTTCACAAAAATGCTGACTTTGGATGTGTATGCGACAGATTACATAGATGCTTTGCTTCGCATCGCAATAAATATAGTCCTTTTCTCCAGTTACATTCTCAATCGAAACGATGAAATCATTTTATTCTATGAAAATAATATTTGACTTATCGATCATAAGTTATGATAAACGTAAAAACGCAGTGTCGCAAGTCTAATAAATTGTGTTTTATACAATGATTTTTCTGACTACCGTTCTACGCTTTATGTATAGTTGGGATTTTAAACAAATTTTCCAGTTGATACTTATATGTGTCTATTGACGAAAGTATCGAAAATTCACGGTATTCATATTGTATTTTGTTCAGCGAAATAACTTGTAACAGTCACCATCAATAANTTTATGAATATCGAGATTGTTTCTATCATTAACACTTTATAAGTTTTGATGTTAAAGTACCTTTTTCTTCCCATATCGATAAGCAGTATGTTGTTTGATTGCAAATATATTAAGTCGAACAGTTGAAAACAAATGTAATTCTATTACTTTTATGAATGGTTTATTATTAATTATTTCAAAAATAAATCATTGTTCTCTTTTTGTTGACTAAGAAGACAAGATGAAAAATGAATACTATTTTTTGTAGGTGATTTTGATTTGACTAGATCTGAATTATATTTTTACAAATAAAATACTTTTAATCGATTACACAATTCATTTCTACTCGTACCTATTTTCACATAAAATCAATTAAATTTGAGGTTATGCTTTCTTTCAAGCTTCGACCAAAACGAATAGAAAATCATTTGTTATAATATTTAACGCCATCTATTGTCTTTGTTTCTTTTTATTTAATTTAAAACTGTTGCTCTGGCAGGTCGATGTTACCATCAACCCACACGATTTCGTCATCGCAACATATATTTGATCAGTAAAGATCATTTACCTCTTGGTAAGTTGTAATAAGCAATTTTTCTCGTTGCGATGCGGGGCACGATATTTCTTCTGTCC
>OENM01001516.1:11916-22973 GCA_900239745.1 Rotaria magnacalcarata | reverse complement strand
TCCCAGGTCGACTGATCCGACATCGGATCCGATAGGAACCTGGAAATGTCCTACAATCCGATACAATTCTATTGTATTCCGGGTCGAGGAATCGATGTCGGATCCTCAGTGTCGAATTCCTATGAATTCCAAGGAAAAACCGTTGTATGTCATCAAAAGTTCAGAGGATTCCGACACTGAGGATCCGACATCGATTCCTCGACCCGGAATACAATAGAATTGTATCGGATTGTAGGACATTTCCAGGTTCCTATCGGATCCGATGTCGGATCAGTCGACCTGGGAGCCACAAAAAAACATAAAAATGATGACTCACGGTATTTGTAAACAATAAGAACTGATTCAATAATATCAAAATATTATTCTGTACGTATGTTTGATATGCAACATGTTTTATACGAAAAAGCGGAAAAAAGCGGAACAGCGGAAAAATAGCGGAAAAAAATTGAAAAAGCGGAAACTTTCCGCAAAAAGCGGAAGAGGTGGCAACCCTGAGTTTGACAGTGCTCAAGAACTTTACAAAAAAACCCTTAACTTTTATTAATACAAAATAAAAAAAAGTAGATCAACAAGAATCGATGCCAATCAGTTCTATATTTCTTGTTATTAAAGTATCAAAAGGAAAACATTGACACTAGCTATACTATTCATTTTACAGCACACTTAACACGTTAGTTTTCAATATCAATATGATTGCTCCACTACTGATCGGTTATAGATATTATTTCATCAGTAAAGCTATTGATGAATCAAATCATGGTTAGACCAAGAAAAAACATTTGTTAAAGTTTGATCATCAACAATAAAGAATCGCAGTGTGATACTGTGCCGTCGATTTTCTATTTCATTGTTCAATCAACATCTAATAGTGATGAATATCCTCTGATAAAAGCTACTAGATCTGTTTCATTTTTGTTGGTATTTTTATTCCACAGATGAATGATTTGTTCGGTTGTCTTTATTTTCGAAGGAATCAGGAAAAATAACATATGATTGTAATCACAGTATTAATTAAATATTCGACCACGGGCAGTTCAATACTTTATTATTATTTTACCTTTCAGACTTTCACAACATATTTTACTTAATAGCTACTACTATCCTATTAAAAAAACCTTTTGATGAAAACGCAGTATTTCTAATCGATAATAGTAGTTGAAAAACTATTTCAAAGAGATTCGCAGTTTCATAATATTATCGTACGTTTAATCAATCAATCAATCAATATTATTTTCTGGTTATATTATCAATACATATTGGTTAATTTCGCAATCTAAGCGAATAATTTAAGTCTCTCTAGATATACAGTGAGAAAAAATTATGCGCCATACAATTCTTATTCAGTCGCAGATTTTCAGAGTGGAGGCGATGGAACGATCACATCTCCCTTAGAACATTTTTAGTTCGACACTGTTCGTATTCGAATAAATAAATCAGATCATAGTACTGAATTACTGGTAGATTTTAGTATTTGTCATTTATAATTATTTTAAATCTTCGAAGTTTGATCTTGACGTCGAATTATTATGATTAATTTTGTGCGTCTTTTTCAGAGAAAAATTAACAGCTACAATAGCTGCATATGAAATTAGAACACGATGTCAACTTTATGGGTGAATTAGCTTTCGTCCAGAGCTGGGCGAAATACTCGAAGTACTCGTACTCGAGGGTTAAGTACTCGAAGTCCTACATCAACATTAATTATATCAAAAGGATGCTTGATAAAATCATAATATAGATTTTTTCAAGAAAGAACAGTTGATTTCTTTCTTTCCTTTTATATTTATATATACGTATATGTATTCTGAATGAATCATTCAGATAAATATTTATCCTTCTCTATATGAACTGGGCCTGAAATACTTATCAGTACCGGCTACATCAGCTCCTATTGAAAAAATATTTTCTCAAAGTGGATTTGTAATGCGCCCACATCGCGCATCGTTAACTTCAAAAAATGTATGTTTGATTACATTTCTTAAATGTAATCAAGTTTTGTTGTAGTTTTTGTTTTTGGAAACTTGATAATAAAAGTAATTTAAAAATATTGATTCATGACTAAGACTATTTCTTGATCTCACAATTGATACGTAATCTCTAACACTACCAATTCAATTTTCTCTAATAAGTTCGTGACAAACACATTCTCATATCATGTACTCGTACTCGTACTCGAAAAAGTCCGTACTTGCCCAGCTCTGCTTTCCTCTCACCTCTTACGAACACCGGTAAATTTGACCGGGTGTTGGGAAATGATTTTTATTCGTAAAAATTTATGACGTTAGTTCGTAAGCACCTATGTATCGGAGATCGTAATCGACAGCAGGAAGATCGTGATGTGTTTACTGGATGTTCGGAATAGAGTTTTTTTTGCTCTACTTAATGTAACACCTGAAGATCGTAATGAACACGGTCGGTTGTTCGGAACGAAATTCTAGGGGTACTTAAACGTGGAGTCCGTAAAAGAATTTTTAAGGATATTGTAATTGATATAAAGACTTTCTGCTCTTATAGACAATAATAGGTAGCAGTTTTGATTACATACATGATTATATAAGTAGACGATTATTTTTTCTTTACCTATACTCCTTGTGCTATAGTCTCAGAAGTTGTTTCTAAGGGTGTAAGTTGATTAAAACCAACAGTTGTCGAAAGTAACAGCTGAGCAAGCTGCTCTTGCATCTTATTTACGTTCAAGTCCAATATTGAATCGTCTTTGAGTTAGACCCAACGATCATACTACTGCTGTTTCATCTTCATCTTGCATATCAGAGATGCCAACAGGCCACTATTTTCCGGCCTGGCACCTGGCCTGTTACGACCAAGCCAGGCGAATCTGTTGCCTGGCCTGTCCTGCAGGCATACATGAAACCAAAAAAGTTATGTGTATTTTTATAACATATTCACTAGGTTCAATTTTTGTCATGATGTTGAGGACTAATGTGATTATTTCTTTCTTTTCTTAATAGTAATAATATTAAAAAGTTGNAGAAATATTTTTACTTGAATTTTGCTTGTGTGTCGTAATTAAGGAAAGTAACTCTAATAACGACAACGAGGGGTCTTCATCGTAGACCGCTGTTTTCTCGAGAACTGTATGAGTGAGAAAAGTTCAAAGCATATCATTCGAAAGAGGAGACCTCAAGGATCATGCACATAGAAGCATACTTTGATTCGAAAGTAAATTGGCCACGAACGAAGTTGAACAATCGAAATGGATTTTTTACTGTCGTAATTAGGGATATTGACTCTATTAGAAAATAAAAACTCTCTGAATTAACACCATTAGCATTTCACATAAGAAAGAATCACTATTAAACAATTTATAAATATGAACGGTTTCAAAGTAATAAAAGATTAAAATGCATTCACTACTTTGTCTTCGTTTCTTTGATTTAGCTTTTTTGTTGCACCTTTAGTGATAATCGTGGGAGTAAATTCAATTCAATTATTATTCGCTTTCTTTTTTTCTGAATTTGCAAATGGGGGAACGAGACATTTCGCACTAACTTTTCAGTACGATTTGTCTGAGGAGATGTTCGTTACGATTTCCCGACATATAAAAACATACATGCTCATCGGAATGAAAAAAATTTAAAACAACCAGGGTGTTCGGAATGAAAGTTGTCCAATAGACTGTTTTCGTCCCGATTTTCTGACAGTATTTTACATATTGTCGACCATTTCATTCCGATTTTCCTGCATTTTTTAAATTACGATATCCTGACCAACATGTGTTATGTATTCCCGGTAGATGTTTTTAAAGGCAAAAATTAATGCTGAACACCCGGACGGATTACCGGGTGTCCGGGACACTGGTACGAAATGTCTTCGTCCCGCAAATGGATGATGGCGGTACCTACCCATGTAGCTGATAATGTAAAATAATGGACATTATTTTCCATTATTTTCATAAAGAATGTGCATAATGTAATTAAAATGCAACCTATTTCATGCACTAACTTCCAAATAATGGGAAACTTTTCCAATAATCCATTGTTTTTTAATGAATTATTTCAAATTTTACCATTATTTCCCTGCAATGCATTATAAATTATAATGCATTAAAATTTAAAAATATAATGGAGTCTAATTAATTATAAAAGTTCACGCTTTCAACGCATTAGATTCCATTATATTCTTAAATTTTGATGCATTATAATGCATTGCAGGGGACTAATGGTAAAATTTGAAATAATTCATTAAAAAACAATGGATTATTGAAAAAGTTTCCCATTATTTGGAAGTTAGTGCATGAAATAGGTTGCATTTTAATTACATTATGCACATTATTTATGAAAATAATGTAAAATAATGTCCATTATTTTACATTATCGACTACATGGATAATACAGAATTCAGCAGCTAAAATCATTCCAAGTCAATTTCGAACAGGCTAGACAGGTTAGCCTGGCCTGGCAGGCGAGCAGGCCAGACTGGCATCTCTGGTTCGTATTGAATATTATGTGTTTATATTAATGGTGGTTTATTTTCAATTTCATCGATATCTTGCAGTTTAAGTTTATGGTTGATATCGTTCTCTGATGATAATATTCCTTCCTTGTATTTGATGCTAGAATCTAAAAATACTTGTCGAATATTGTATGAAATCTGGTCATTTATACCGACGTCGATCAACATCTTCACCGTCAGATAAAATTAAGCCATGACATTTTTCAATGTTATCAAGATTACTTAAATGATAAGATAAACTAATCGGATCATCAACTTTTTCTGGTGCATCTAACATCCAATATTCATAATTTCCATAACGTGTACAATCGGTTATTCCTATTTTAATGCTATTCATGAGTATTCGAGCTTTCATTGTATGCATACAACCGTAGACACATGCTAATTACACTAACAGTAATAAACATTGACAGCAAATAAGCATTGTAGGCGGTAAAAGTATCGAGAGTAACTCCTCAGAACATGTGTGAATCAAGAGATCACTTCCGATTGGCTGTTTTGGAAACTAGTTAGAAGAGTTTTTTTTAGGATTTTTGAACTTCTAGTAATTTTAAAATCCAAGTTATCAGACAAAAGACACAGAGATCAATAGAAGAATTTATTAAAAAGACAATAAAATTGTTCTATAAGAATAAGTATTACGATTGTAGCGCTCTCTATGTTTAAATTCTTATGAATAACTCCTCAGATATCGTATGTTGCTTGCTCATATTGAAAGGTCAGATGAGTCAGATGAAATCAGTCATTTCATTGTGAGAAAAAAATGAATATGTCATTTGTTGTGAAATAAAAATGTAATACACGTATGCAATAATTTTAGATATGACATCGTCTACAATAAATCAACCCAAGGAATCAGAGAATCAAGATAATAAACTTAACCAAGTATCAAAAACTTTTGATGAGAATGGAAAAGTTTTGCCAACATCTTCCGCGAACGTGGAAGAAACAATAGACTCAGCAAGTGTTAAAATCATTAGAAATCGTGCCACAGGTATTTAGTTCTTCATTTGATTTGAGTTTGCTAATCTTTTTAACAGCTTATTTTGATTAATATTTTGCTTTAAAGCATTTAATATTTTTCTTAACATAATTAGAAAACATAAATGAATCATGGTCTGATGTAATTGAAGAACAAGCTTGTGTGCTTTTAGCAGCTCCGTGTATGGTTTATCATGGGAAATAATCTATTTACAATTTTGTTTTTTTTTGCTTCTCACAGGTATTAGCGCCACTGTCTTGACACGTAGATCAGCACCATCGGAACAAGAGAAACTTTTGAAACTTCATGCACGACCATTTGACGAATTTCTGGTACAAGAACCGAATACAGATGTACCACCAGAAAAAATTGTAAATCCAAACGATAATAAATCTTCATTCATTCAAAAAACTTCGTAGAAAATTTTGATAAAATAACTAATTCGATTTTGTTTTCGGTGTGATTGGTACGACGAATGATCAAGCAAAAACAGTTTTCAGTCATTTTATTAATTTCAAATAAATTTTTTTGTAAAAAAAGTCGATTTTATTTTGCTCTTGGAAACTTTTCATTCAATTTTTTGAATGGTTAATATCGAATGTGTAATGAAATATTCAATAAATCTAATAAATCCTACAATATCTGAATTTCAGCTTATGAAATATTCAATTATTATTTATTTAAACAATAACCTAACTCATGCTTGGCAATGAAAAGTGTTAAAACCAATACACTATTGAGTAAAAAAATGCATAGAGGAATGGTAAATGCGAACACTACTTATTTCGATCGACCTTTGCACTTTTATAAAATACTTAAATAATCATTGAGGCTCTAGATGTTTGTTGGCATCAAGATAAAGAGAAAAATACTGTTCTCTCCTACGAATCATTATAGAAAAAAAAATGCCTAGCATAGCTTTTTTTGTACTTGATATTTTTATTTATAATTTATTTATTCTAAATATTGGCCAACTCTGCACTTTTGTTATATAATGATTAGTAAAACAGATATCTAACTAGCAATAAATAATAGAAGCCAGAAGATAAATTAAAATATATTACTATCGACTATTTTCTGCAAAAAATTGAAAAGTATTAATTACATAATAATAAATTTTCGAATGCAATAATTTTCAAGGTTAAAAATAGAACAGATTATATATGCGTATATATGAAAACGTTTTCTACTAGTTGTCACTTTGAGATCTATCACACCTACAACCACTAACTTATGCGGTATTTTAGTACATCAAATCATATAATATACTTATCTATTCTTATTCTTTCATCGTAAATGGTTAAAACAGTGGGTGTTTAATATCTCGTTATATATTCTCTATGTAGTGGGTAAAGAAACAAAATGGACAAACATATTCATATTCTCTATCGAATAGTCGAGAACCATCGTAATTAGCTTCCAACCCACAACATATCCTAGATATATATATATATATATATACATGTATCGCTGGCAAAAACATATCAACAAACAATTCTATCATCAACCTTACATCAAGTGAAAAATGTCTCATTTTCCCATAACACATTATCGATTATTCAATGATCCCTATGATCGATTCTTCGGTGATCAATCACATTTCTTCGATCCGTGGGGTGATTTTGATACATTCCCAACGGCTTTTTCAACAAAACCGAGTTCGTTTCGGTGGATCAATGAACCACGTCGTATAAACCGTTTGTCATCATCATGTCATTCAACATCAAACAATGCAAGTAATGCTAGCAATGGTGATACGCTTGTTTCTGTTTCAAATTTTACAGCACCAGCTCTTTCGGAAAAATTTCGTGTTCAACTCAATGTTGCTGGATTTAATCCGGAAACTATCAGGACAAGAGTAGAAGGCCGAAAAATTATTGTTGAAGCTAAACAAGAAGACCGACAACCTTCTGGTGATTATAGTATTCGTGAAATTCGAAAAACATATGATCTTCCCGAACATGCTGGTTAGTAATTACAAAAAGCAAAAGCTCTATGTAAAATTTAAGTATTATATAATTTTCTGAACTATAGATGCATTTGAGTTGGCGTCGTATGTTACACCAAATAATATGCTTGTTATGGAAGTTCCAGTGAATAATCCACGTATTGAACGTCGTCCATCGCAAATACAATTAGAGACAAATACTCTTTCACAATTCGGTCAATTTCGTGATCCATTTTTTGATTATAATGGTTTTGTTGCATCAAACGACTTTCATCCACGTATCATCGATATAAACAATGGACAGAAACAATTAAAAATGTCGTTAGCAGTGAAAAATTATCGGCCTGAGCAAATTAAAGTTTCAATAAAAAACGATGAACTTATTGTACAAGCTGAAAATGTTTATAATGATATAAATCGTTCTGAACGATCATTTCTAACGAAATCTATTACATTACCACCAGGTACACAAATTGAACAACTTCGATCATTCTTTAGCAATGATGGACAACTAGAAATCGAAGCACCATTTACTGAGCCTAATAAAACGCTTTCAACTGAAATTCAACGTCAACGTTAAACAAACATTATATCAAAAACTAGTATATATATATATTTATAGCTCTTCTTTTTTGCTTAATTATATAAAAAATTATTTATTTATGCATCATATGAATAAAGTCTAGATATTTAAAAATGATTACTCATGATGTCTTTGTTTTCTTCTAAGCAATCCAAGAATAAATATTTGATTGAATTTTGAGAAAGTAAATTTTTCTTAAGACAAAACGACAACAATGCACGGTAACCACGCTGAAAATATGTCACCCTATAAATCATACGTGGTGCAATGTCTTTTGATATTTATTTTTTTCATCGTATCATATTTTTTCTGGATCAAAACAACAAAAGATTAACTATTAAGCATCTCGCGTCTCACCTTTTTTCATAAATATTTTGCTATTTTGACAGGTTTATAACATTTAAATAGAAGTGAGAACTATGTACAAAAACAACAAAGATTCACGAGATGAAAGAGGCAAAAGACAAAAAATATATGCGGTTTTGAGAGATTTATTTAAGAAATCTTTTGATATTAGATCTCAGCTTTGTAAGATCACCGTGGATCTATGTATATATATAGTCTGCATATTTAAATGAGCTAGACGTTTTTAGCACACTGTTGTGACCTATTAAGTCATAGTATCACTGATGTCATTGCTTCCATGGTATCGCTATCCTCTTTGGGATGATCCATTAGATCCATTCTTTATGTATCCCATTGATTTCTTTGATCCATGGTTTGATATTGGCTTGTTTCCGCCGTTTTCTTCGGCGACGAGATCATTTCGATGGATCAAAGAACAAGAACGAATACGATATAAATCAACAAATGTATCAAGTAATACTAAAAGCCTTCCACCACCAAGACGAATTCCTCCACCAGAAAAATTTCGTGTTCAACTTGATGTGAGCGGATTCAAACCTGAATCAGTCAAAACAAGAATTGAAGGTGCCAAAATAATTGTCGAAGCCAAAGAAGAGGATCGAGAGGCACGTGGTGATTTTCAACTTCGAGAACTTCGAAAATCATACGATCTTCCAGGATATGCAGGCATGTAACGAATGATAATTTTAAATTCAAATATGTTTATTTATTGTTTTATAGATGCCAATGATTTGGTTTCACATGTAGCGCCAAACAACATGTTGTTTATCGAAGTACCAATAACAAAGTCTGAAACAGAACGTCGACTTGAACGAGTCAAAACTGACAGTCGAAGTCTGGTTCGATTTAGTGATCAGAACGCTTCAGCTTTGGATGATGCTGGATTTTTGGGTAGCTCCGATTTTCAACGTCGTATTGTTGATAAAGGAAATAATCAAAAACAATTGGAATTAACCGTTAACATGAAAGATTATAAACCAGAAGAAATCAAATTATCAGTAAAATTTAACATATTGAGTGTTCGAGGTGAACATCGATATAACGACGGAGCTCGCTTTGAACGATCATATTTCTTTAAAACAACAACATTACCCCGCGGTGCACAAGTTGATCTTATTCAATCTACTTTTGCAGATGATGGTCAATTGAAAATTGAAATTCCAATTATTGATTGATAAAGCTATTAAAATGTAATGCAAATCGAAAGACATTGAAACACATACATACACACTTATCCTTATCGTATTCTATATGTTTTATGCTATGTAGTTTATTGATTGGTTGCTCGAGACACAAATAAAAGAATTCAAAAATACTGTTGTCTACTCACTTTTTTTCTCAACAGTGAACTAGATTATGATTATCGAATGATATGTGTAAATTATGTGACTGTCAGGCATATTTTTCTTTAATCAAGATTTGAATAACATAAGTTAATTTGAAGAGTGCTGTTTTAGTAGAAAAATATTACAAAGTCTTGTCATTTTATGTTATATCTGTATTGACAAAAACGATAAACGACACAAAATATGTTCTATACAAAACTTTTCATATTTCATTCAATAAACACTTAATAAACTAAATTGACAATTAACAGTATAAACTTTTCGAAATATTGTTACGGTGTAAACGAACCCTCAAACTACATTGACTAAAGTTCCTTGCGACATATTTCTTGTTTATCTCTGATGAGAATGGTTATTATTGATCATAGCAAACCAAACATATTGAATAACAAAAACAGAATGAGGTGGTGTTGAATTTCTTCCAACAGCCAAAATATCGTTTTTACAAGATAAACGTGCAGTAATATTCTTATACGAAAAATATATTTATATGTAGTACAATCGACATAAAACTAGCAGAAACCAGTAGTCTTTTTAGTCTTGACAAGTATTGACTAACGACAATGTCACCGAACGCAAAATCAAAACGAACTTTGCGGATGGTAACATAAGACTGCATCAAACCCAATAAACTTCAAATACCGCATGCATTCTTTCAAAAGCATGCACCCACCACTATCCTTGTTTACCTACAGAAAGGAGAAAAAAAATCCAAGCACAGAAAGCAAACGAGACGAGAGGAAAGAAACAAACATGAAAAGAGAACCGAGAATGACAACGATCAAAGTAGAGTATTCGAGAATATTCCCGATAAAGCTGCCACGTTCTAATTGCCTTTGTTTCGTCTTGATATAAAAGTGACTGAGTATCTGTGTCGGTAACATTCATTTGAATATTCATTCGCAATTACATAATTCTCTCAGCTCTATTTCGACGATAACTTTCACTTGAATATAACAATGTCATTCTTTCCAATTCATCGCTATCGTTTATTCAATGATCCATTTGATCGTTTCTTTGGTGATCAACTTGATTTCTTCGATCCATGGCGAGACTTCGATACATTTCCAGCAGCTCTCTCCATTCGACCTAATGCATTTCGATGGATCAATGAGCCACTTCGATTAACAAATAATCGAACTGCTCAACCAACATCACCGGGACTACATGCAGAGAAATTTCGTGTTCAACTTAATGTGGCTGGATTCAATCCAGAGTCAATTAAAACTAAAGTCGAAGGTCGAAAGGTGATTGTCGAAGCCAAACAAGAAGATCGACTACCTGATGGTGATTTTCATACCCGAGAACTTCGAAAATCATATGAACTACCTGAACATGCTGGTACGTAATAAAATCATT